>VDFB02283402.1:0-14501 GCA_007258455.2 Sequoia sempervirens
CCTCCATAGCAAATGGGCAGTGTAATAGTAGGTGATCCACCAATTCCTCATTGAACTTGCATAAAAAACATCTATTGGGGATCTGGAATCCCCTTTTCCTCAAATTGTCTTGAGGAAGAATCTTGTTATGGCAGGTCATCCACCAAAAGAAGTTCATCCACCAAAAGAAGTTAACTTTCCGGATCATGTGTTGATTCCATACCTTCTTCCATAGATTGAGGACAACACCCTGGTCTATCAACATATTGTAAGCTGATTTAACTAGAGAGATCACCCTGTTTATCATGAGTCCGGAAAAATTCATTCCCCCTGCAAGTAGCGAGAAGCTTGGTGAGGGAGAGCAATTCCTGGAAGATCTTGGAAAGGAGGCATAGATCAGGGGAAAAGGGGCAGCAATGGCCTAGGTCATTCCATTTTCTGACACCCAGAGGCCCTAGGAGATAATCACTAGTATAAATGCCACAGAATTGTTGAGCCAATCTCTTAAGATTCCTGAATTCATAGTTTTCTAGGGGAGTGCCAAGTAACCAGGTGTCCTCCCAGAATCTAATTATATTTCCATTACCAATCTTTCATTTGATCCCACTTCTCAAAAGGTCCTTCAAACTGCATATACACCTCCAAACCAAGGACCCCGAAGGGTGAGTCTCCAATAGGTAGTCAATCAAAGGTCTGTTTTGAAGGTACTTAGCATTCATGATCTTACACCAATCCTTCCTATCCCTCAGATGGCTCCAGCCCTCTTTGTCCATTAAAACTTTATTGGTATTAGAAATAGTCCTAATCCCAAGCCCACCACAACTTTTAGGTTGGAAAACCTTGTCCCATTTAACCAGAGAAAATTAATTTTTTTCTTTTTAAAGTAAGCCACTCTCTATCAATTTTATTTCAATGTGTTTCCTTACAATCTTGATTAATTCACTTGAATTATTAAATAAAACTCAATTACGTAAATACTTATCAAATTTTAAATTATATTTCATTTTGATGAGAGGCATTTTATAGTAGTAGCAAGGAGTCTCATGGGATGATTGTGTACATAAAAACCATTTAACTAAAATTTGACATTCATTTACACATTAAATATGTATGTCATGCAAAGATATGTAACTACAGTGTTAGAAAGGGATGAAGAATGGTGTCAATACGTTAAAAATAATTATTAAGAAATAACAAATACAAAACCAAAAATATTATATATATGACATATAAAAAGTTAATAATTTTGTATAATTATTATTTTTGTGTACAAGATTACTTTTATACAATTATAGTGAATAAAATAATGTTAATGAAATAATTGTGTACTTTAGTAAATAAAATAGTAGACAATGCTCATTAAGTTACCAGATGATTAAATATATAATTAAGATAATATCTTAAATATATAACATAAATCTGTAATAAATAACAAGTATGATATTTTATATTCATTATATAATTAAATACTTAGCCATAATCTAACCAATTATTTATATTGACTTATGCTTTCATTTAAGTTAGACAGGGTTTCTATTAAATCAATCTATATGCTATTTATATTACAAGGTTATAGTACTATATATTATATTTCATAATTATATAATAGTGTTATATACTAACATTATCAATAAATATACATAAGTGCATACTAATAATTTAGTTTATATTTTAAAAACTATTTTTACATATCTATAAATAAAAATTGTGTACTAACATATCTAACCTTGATAAATCTATAATCTAATAATAGATTAAATAAAAAATATGAATTTTAACCAAATTAAATTAAATAAAAGTTACATACAAAATATTTTTAAATAAAATAAAAATAAATAGTTCTAAATAAAATAAAAGAACTCAAAAGTGATATATTAACATGTTTTTAGATGAATATATTATGTTAGAATTTCACATAAAAAATTTAAATATTCAACATATGAAACTAATATTAGAATTTTTTATTCATGGTTGAGAAAAGATACAATATATACCCTCAAGATTATAAATTAAATTAGGACTAGGAAGAGGTAGAAACCCCCTAAAAGTGATTATTTTAACAAAATTTATAAATTTTAGAGGATAAGAAAAAATATAAAATCTCATGAAATAATAAAATAACATGTATTTAATTCTTCTATCCTAAATATGTAATGAAAATAGATTATGAAAGTCAACTTAAAATATAAGGTGTAATTAAATAATTACACCAACATGCCCCTTACGTGTAACTTAAGATAAATGTGAAATATAAAATGGGTTCAAGAAACTAAGGATAATCAGGTTCCCATGTACAATGATGATGCTCCTCAAAAAATGAGGAGAAACCCTATAGTACAAAACTCTCCCAAGAAAGAATGGAAAGAATCCATACAATCCCCTCTTCAACAATAGATATAGAAGATAATTTATGATCATAAAAAGATGTTACTTTCCTTATAGAAAATTTGAAATAATATTTTTATAAAAATAAACTATTTCCACATAAATCTAGAAGATAGAAATACGAAAATAAGTATTCTAAATAACCATAATACAAATATTAAAGGACATATCACATTATGACACAATATTTATATTGGAAATACCCTCATGAGACAAAAATCCAACCTCCAAAAGCACCTACATTCAACATTTTATTTAGAAATACAAATATTATAATACCTATAGATCTTCTATGGGAAGTTTTATAGCTTCAATGCCCTCCAATTTACTCTTTGTGTGTCTAATAATAATGCGAAACCATGTAAAGACACAACACATGTTAAGCTTCATATATGCACTGTATAAGAGAGCTCAATACAATTGACTATCAATGTTAACAACTATTTATGTACTTGCTTTTATAGAAACAAGGTTGCAGGGTGATCCCACAATACTGGTTTACAATTTTTGGCCAAACTGGACACTGAATCTAAACCGTGAGGAATTTGAAGATGATGCAAACTAGTGATTTGTGACATTTTGTCTGTAGATTCTAAATATTATTTTTTCAAAAAAATTGGAATTAGATTGCACTTTTTTTCCATCTCCTTCGAAAACTATTTTTTAATAGTCAACACCATTTTTAAAGAGTGATGTTACTTGCTAACACATAAATTTTTTTCTATGAAGGATAAAATCCTAATTTTTTCAAATTTAGATTTGTAACTATGATATCTAGTGCATGGAATTGGTTTCATAGCATTTCATTGAATTATTTTTTCTTAATTAAGTTTCAAAGTCAAACCATTTACAATTTAGACATGATCTACTTGTTAACACATAAATTTTTTGGTATATATCAAAATTCTATTATTATTTTTTGTTGGATCTGGGAAATCAATATCTAGTACACTGATATTTAAAAAAAAAAATTGATAATATGCTATTTTTGCACATGTGAAGAATAGAGAGCTTTATTTTCGATCAAAAACATATGTTTAATCAAACTCAAAAACAAAACATAATAAAACCAAAACATATTAAAATTATATTCGATGGATAGCTTTTTCCAAGGACTACCATCATCTAGTTGGGTTTGTGAAGTGTCCTCCATTTTTCATCCCTCAACTTTGAGCCCGAGAAAGGCATTATTTTTGCAAAAAAATTGGTGCAGAGAGAAGGGGAAAAAGGGGGTTTGCTCGAACCCCCTTGGTATAAACCCATCTTATTCTTGGTGAAGGGGGGTTCAAACAAACCCCCTTTTTTCAAAATTTCCCTTTTTTCCATTTTGGACAACATGCAAAAAGTGGTCCCATCATTAAACAGGGTTTGCTTGAAGGGGGGTTTGAGTGAACCTCTTTTGGGTTAGAGAAAACCCGCTATTTGTGCGAACCCTTCAAAATCTAAAATTTTCTTCATGGGGGTGTTTTTGTAATTTTCCTTCCTCAAAAAATTTGTAAACTAGTTTTGTGGGATCACCCTGCACAAAACAACCAAATTATATTACATAAAATATGTTCTTATAAACAATGAGATTGCAAAACCTTGTCTCTATCATTAATTTTCTAGTACTAATTTCTCCCAATTGATAATAATTTTTCAATATTAAATATGTTTTGAACGTGTAACTTAGATTAAATATATATCCCAATGTTACATGCAACATATAATTTTTCTCCAAGAATGTTTAACCCATGATGTAATGCGCATATTTATAGATTTCCTAGCTACACCACAAATAAATATCAATTTATAACACAAGTGTTATGCAAGGTGTACAACATGCCTTTCCCAATAAAAACAAGACCCAAAAGATATTTGGGATATATTGTACCATTAGTAAAAGGAATATGAGAGAAGAAATCTTAGAATATAGTATTTATTGAAGTTACTTGGGTTTCACCA
Source organism: Sequoia sempervirens (assembly GCA_007258455.2). NCBI lineage: Eukaryota > Viridiplantae > Streptophyta > Pinopsida > Cupressales > Cupressaceae > Sequoia > Sequoia sempervirens. The sequence continues at coordinate 4,309 of VDFB02283402.1, forward strand.
TGCCAATGTTGAGAGATTCCACAATTAAATTAGGAGTTGCACTCCTAACTAAAAAATGTGACAAATCTAAACCTTGTGGAAATATATATGTGTAGACATGCAAAATTAGCATCATGCGCCAATTAAACTCATGTTAGATCACTCATTAAATAAATCAAGTCTATTTAATTCAATCTCTAAAGATCATCCATTTAAATTAAATAAATCAAACTTTATTTAATTTAAGCCTATCATTATCCTCTTTTGATTAATTAAATCAAATCTTTATTTAATTAAATCTAAAATCCTTTTCATCATCCTTTTTGATTTATTTTTACTCTATAAATCTAAATCGAATCATCTAAATCCTCACTAAATTAATCTAATCCTAGTGAAAAGATTTAATTTAACTCATCTCATTCTCTAGATTTTCCCTTGCACAAATAAATCATTTTAGTTGTTTATAAAATCATCATTTTCCTCAACAAGGCATCTTTGGGAATATTCCTCAGTTTGAATTTAAACAAGTTGATTTGTCCTTCCAAAATGGCATTAACTCCCTCTTACATGTCACACTTGGCATTTAAGTCCCTTTTTCTCCCTCCAACAAGCCAAATTTGAATTTGAAAAGGCCAACTAATCTCATTTATTGGCACATTGACCAAAACTTGCACATTCCTCAACCATTCACATGTTGACAAATGGCACTTGCCCATTGGTTGAATCTTTGTCCCACATTGCTATCTTTTGGGCACTCTTTCAACTTGGTATTCTATAAATAGAAGGCTCATTCTTCATTTCTAACATCCACAATCTTCATGCAAAGTTACTCTTTTCAATTGAGAGCTAATTTTGTCCACTTCATAGCATCTTCAACAATCTTCATCATTTGAGCTTGTCAAAGATTGGGAAAAGGTCACTCCTCACAAGTGACACCAATCCACTATGGAATAGGTATATATCATGCTTCTTTTATGCTTTCAATTAGTTTGCTTGTGAGGTATGATGTGTTATTTCATAGGAGTATTTATGCATCTACATGAACTAACCCCATTGCTAACTAGTGTTGGAGTTTTAGCTTTGTGCAGATTTGTAGGTACTCACAATATGTAGAACAAGATCCAAAGACAAAGATGAGTCCTCCAAATTTTACTCAATGATTTCCAAGTTGATGCTAAATTGTTACAAATATTGATAAGATGAATTGGTTACCAAACAAGTTTTAGGTAAAATAAGGAAGGATGTATGATTCTCACCATAGGTAAGACAACTAGACTAAGGAGAATCTAGTACTCATGTAGAATATGTCAACATAAAGGATGGATGAGTCAAATATGTGGATTCATGAATAATTGTAAAATTTTCCTCTATATAAGCATATATAGGTAGAAAAAGAAAAAGAGGGTTTGAATGTGCCCTCATGACATCTAACTAAGATGATGATGTAACATCATAGGAGCTAACATTAAAGAAGAGATGAATTTCCTCAATGGTATCCTTCATACATGAAAGATAAGACACAAAAACAAACCTACAATGTCTATCAAGTACTCATCCCAAGTAACTATATCTAGATAAGATGATTAATGTGATATTGAACTGCAAAGATTTATTGAAATATATGGATGTAACAATTTTGAATTATAAAGAAGAAAGAAGAGATGGAGATGAGATAATAATGCATAAAATTTGACTAGACTAATCATCCCTAAATGATATTCCCACAAAAGATTTTTGATTATGAACATGTGATATATCCATTGATGTTAGAATAGGAGAATAAAAAAATGTAATAATTTTAAAGGGGTTATCTTAGCTTATCAATTTATTTTAGAATACATTTATTTTCATCATGATTTTTCTTTCTATATTTAGCACATTTAACCTTACATGATTTGTAATGATTACAAAGGAAACTCAAATGGAAAGGAGAAAGAGTGAGAGATACGATTATCTCTATCAAGATTACTTGATCATGAAACTAGTAAAATAAAATATAAAATCATAGGACTATCTTCCTACCACCCACCACACCCCCTTTCCCTCTACCTCCCCCTCCCTCTCGTCTTTCAAATTCACATAATCTTAAAACCTAAAAATTATGATGATCAAACATTATACTTAGTGTGACTATAGATACTAATTGCCAAAACAGTGAAGTGGCTTGATCTCAACAAGAGACACATTTGTGTCAGGTTCTGCCAATTGTGGGGTGTGTTTGGTTGTTTTAAACATGTATTTGATAAAAGTAGATAGAGGTATTGTTTGTTGTTGTATAATGTTATTATTATAGTTGATTAATGTTGCAAAAAAAAATCAATGATACAAATATATTAGTATAATAACTCCATATATATATATATATATATATATATATATATCTTCTTATCATTCTCATAATGTGATGTTTATGTAATTTTCTCCTTCCTAAATTATATTATTACATGTATATTTTTTTAAATCTCTACCTAATGCAGATGGATAGATTTTATTGAAATATTAATTGTAGGTAGATAAATTTTACTCTTTATTATAGATAGATAAATTTTACTATGATATTTAATACACAATGATAAACAAATATTAAATATGCATTGGGTGTACTCACATATATTGAAAAAAATCTTGACTTTTGCATTGAATGTTCACAACATCAACCAATAGAAAGAAAGATAAAGGATATTTTAACAATTTTAAAAATAGACAACTAAATATAGACTATATAGAATTGTTGGTCAAGTTTTTAATTTTAGATGTTTATTGGTTGGAATGTCACTATCAATTAAAAAATTGCATGTAATGGATGCATTAATATTCTGCCTTGACATAACTAATAAATTACACCAATGAAAAATACATAAAAAATTGTGTCCTTTGAAAAAACATTATTAAAAAAATAATGTATAAGCACAAATAAGGTCCTTAAGTTTTTTATGAGAACAATTTGGTAATGCCTATAAAAGAATATACTTCTTAGAATGGCTTTAATAGAAAAAATGGCTTTAATAATTGCATTTCCAACAGTATTAAACACCATAGTAAACAATATACAGTGCAAAATATCTCGTGATTACATTTTCTTCTGAATTGGCACGTACAACATAGTGAATTATAATATGTATGTGGTGATTCGGTGAATAGCCAGTGCCACCAGCTCAATTGAATGGTGTAAAACCAAATTCAGGTAAAGGCAAATCTCTGTTTACATCAGCCTCTGCTTAAAGATCAAACGCTTCAACTTCAACCCGATCCTTTCAAACAGGACTGCTTACAATCTGCAACGCCTCACCAACTGGTCTTATCACTAAAATGGAACACGTTAAAAAAAAGCCATGTAGATCAGTTGAGATCATGTTTGGAAATCTAAATACAAGCCTACCAAATCCACGTAGAAATTAGTAGGAAGAATCTGAAAAAGCACTGCAATCTTCTCAAACATGACCTGAACTTTTTTAGATGGTAGAATCTAAAAACAAGCCTACCAAATCTAGGTAGAAATTATTAGGAAGAATCTGAAAAAGCACTGCAGTCTTGTCAAACATGATCTCAACTGATTTAGATGGTAGAATCTAAAAAAAAGCCTACCAAATCTAGGTAAATTATTAGGAAGAATTTGAAAAGCACTGCAGTCTTGTCAAACATGATCTCAACCAGGCCTGGAATTTGACCGTTTTTTGCATTTTGGACCGTATATTACAACCTAAAAATTTATTAGACCGTATCATTTGACTTGCTATATTTTTATATAACCGTAAAATTGACACTTAAAATTATTATTAAACCGTAAAAATTTATTGTATATATATATAATAAAATAATTTTTATAATAAAAATATAAATTAGTTTAGATTTGGAATAATTCTTTCTAATTTCACTTTATATTAATATATATAATTTATTATAAATATATTATTAATTCAAAATCTGTTGAAAATAGAATATTTTCAAGATTAAATATAGTTTTTTTCTAATTTTTTAAAGATTTTGATATTTTTATTAATAGTTATCATTGCTTTTTATCAATATATATGATTCATAATATTTATTATACAAATTATATTAATTCAAAATCTTTTCAAAATAGAATATAATTGATTTTTAACTTTTTGAATATTTTAACAAGATTTATTTTCTACATAATTTAGAAACTTTAACATTAAATTTAAGATTTTTAGATTTATTTCTAATTATCAATATTTTCTAATTTTACAATTTTTTTAATATATAGGATATCCTTATGAATAATTACATAAAACAAATTTTCAATGTTGAAAGCATTTATTTTATTTTGATTCCTTAAAGCATTTTTTTAAGGGGCTTTCATTCCATAAAGCATTTTTTTTTACAGGCGGCTTTAATTTTTTTCAAGGATTAAGCATTTTTTTTTACAGGCGATTATTAAGTATTTTTTTTTATAGGCAATTCACCGGCTTTGATTTTTTTCAAGGATTAAGCATTTTTTTTACAGGCCATTATTAAGCATTTTTTTTACAGGCGAATTCACCGGCTTTGATTTTTTTCAAGATAATAAGCAACTGTTCACCGGCTTTGATTTTTTTCAAGATAATAAGCAAGCTACATTCCTTAGGCTTTGATTTTTTCAAGATAATAAAAGCAACTATGTTTTATTGGTGAGCATGTTGAAATTTTAGATAATGAGTTGAATAAGGATTAAATTATTTTTAATTTTATATAATTATTTTGGATAGGTTTGAAATTGATATTTAAATATGATTTTAGATAGATCAATTTGGAGATTGAACTATAAAAAATACTTAATTAATTTATATGATACATAATATTTAAAAAAATCAAATTACTTGTGTTATTAAAAATAGAAATTTATAAAAAAAAAAACATATTTAATATGTATGATTAATAAAATCAATAATATTTTAATATAAAAGATTTTATATAAAAAAATATAAATTAAATATTTTTGGCAGGTTAAATTTTTCATAAAGCGTAAAAAGTGAGAAAGAATTTAAATGAACAAGCAGTCACAAAATTTTTCATATAATGGTAAGGGTGGCGTCAAATTCGAATTACAGTCTAAACTAATTTAGATGGTAGAATCTAAAAACAAGCCTACCAAAATCTAGAGTAGAAATTTCTAGCAAAACATGATCTCAAGCTGAGCCTACCAAATCGTACCATTGGTAGAAAGCTATCTTCTTAGACATGACAACTAAAAACTTGTAAAGCCAAATTCTAGAACTCTCCTAGAAACATCCATATCAAGCTTATCATCACGTGGTTATATGCAAATTGAAAATGAAGATGAGGGGGAAACACAACTCTACGTCCAACCAAAAGACAATCAACGACTACAGTGATTTTTTTGGGGGTCTCGATGTATCTTATCATTAAGAAAGACCAGTGGAAAACATCCTATAATTTGTTCTTGAGAAGATAAAGCATGCATTTTTATCTATATAAGTTGCAGATGTATCTTATCACTAAGAAAGACCAACGGAAAACATCCTATAATTTGTTCTTGAGAAGATAAGCCTGCATTTTTATCTATATAAGTTGCAGAAAATTGAAGTCAGTGGTTGTTACTTTCGTGAGGTCATAAAGAGGGGGCTGCATTCCCAATTTAAACATTCAACAATATCATCTCAATGAGGTTTAATTTTGATGGAAAGAACAATACTACAACAACTTAACCATCACACTATGTCATTATTGGCATAACCTCAACAACCTCTTAGTAGCTTGTGTGTGTATTCATTTTATGTGGGTAAAATCTTCTCTTCATATCCTATAATAACCTCTTGTTCTCTATATTTAAGTCTAGAGTAACAATTACAGAAATGGCAAGTTCTTTGTTCACTCATCTAAACATTTTATCAAAACAATAATAAGGTGTTTATTTTATATATATCATAAATCTATTAAAAACTAAGTGTTTCAAAAATGACATTTCTTAAAATCTTTTACATAGATTTATTAAAGAAAGGTATGTAAGGAGTATCTATAATTACAATATATAAAATGTTAATTCAATATCCAACATTGATTTCATGAATCAATCATTTTTCTTAGGACTAATAAATGAACAATAGTTTTACATATATGTATAGATGCATGCATGGACACATATGTACGTACATAGATGTAGATACCCATCGACGTATGAACATATGTGTTCAAGTACATATAGATAAATATATACATGCATATAAGTTATTATGATGAAAATGACTCACTTATATGTATATTCATATATGTATGGCACGTGATCTATAAACACTTTTACTTGATGACTCTCATTATGATATTGCATGTGGACGTTGATCATTTTGGATCATCGTTAGGTTCGTTTGTCTTGGTGAATATGCTAGTCGGATGATGTAATGACCTATGTCGTCAACCTTTCCAATGATAATAATATTTATTAAATGATTATTATATTAAAATATATGTTGAAAATTTACAATGGTTGCATAAGCCAAGAGTTAATCAATGGGGCTCAACTCTTATTAAAAGAAGAGAAAATTTCTTTGGAGAGGTTGATCGACTCATTCTCCTTAGAACCTTTAGTATCAGCATAAAATGTTATGTTTATTTTTATTGCATAGTTTAGATGCCTTATGCAAACCTCATAGACCCACAACATAGCATTAAGAGGATATATATATATACCTTGTGTAAATATTAATGTAAGGCATGCTATAAACCATGACATGTATATCTTAAAGGCAATAAAGATTTATAATACTTCAATATAAGCTAAACTTTAATAAGTCCTGACATATAGATGGATAATGGAAAAATTAAATAGCTTTTATGATGAGTAAACCTTAACGGGTCGTGGATATTATCAAAGGACACACTTATTATGTATAATGGAAAATTTGCATGTAGCAACTGTAGTGTGACCCACCTCGAACTTGGGTGGAGGAAAATATGTTTGATAACTACCATTTTTAAACCAATTCTTGTTCCTATCATCACCGAGCCATTCTTTGGTGAGGGAAGGATTATAGTAACTATTTGGGGAAGATCTTTGTTTTGGCAAGGGATTGCCAAGTAACCCACAAGGTTAGGAAATACCCTTGTATTTTGTTGGCTTGAACCAGTGGAAAATGCCAAGACCTGAAAGTTATGCCAAGTAACATGGGGGTTCGATGAAGGGTTAATATATTTTCAACTCAGTTGATTTTATGTTTAGTATGACAAGTTACGTCATTACAAGTTCTTTTTGATTGTTTATTGGGTGGAGTAGTTAGTTCTAGTATACCATAGGTCAAGAAAGGTATTCCAAGTCAAGTAGGGTGGGTGAACAAATGGATTCACTCTTAGTAGCAATTGTATCTATGATACAAATACTATGGACATAGTGAGTGCAGTTGTCTTTGCATGTACTTGTCTGTTCACTATGACCCAAATACTTAGCTAGTCAAAGATTTCATACATAGTTGGAAGGTATCAATAGTTGTGTGATGGTATTAGTTAAGTAGGAAACAACACTAGAGTTTAGATAGTTGAACTAAGAGGGCTCTCGACTAATCCTTTCGTTGAAGGGAAGGGCCACTTTCAGTTAGGAATGTGTGTGGGGAACTGCTTAAGTCCATGGTTGGAGATAAAGCATCAGGTGATGCTCTCCCTCTTGCAGATGACATGCCAAGCCTTGGAAGACAGAAAGAATCTAGATGGAGATCTCTAACCTTAATCTCTTAAAGTTACTATTTATAGCTTAATTGAAATCATTAAATTGTGATGCAAAAAGTAAATGATGTTAATATTTTCAATTGAAAAGTATTTATAGATGCTTTGATATATCTAAATGGAAATAGTATGCAGTAACATGTTTCTTTTATTGAAAAAAAAGTTGTCTCTTTTATCTTGAATGTAGTTGTTAACTATTTGGTGAAAAACTCATGGTAAATCTTTTGTAAGAAGAAGATGGTTGTTACAGTATGAGATTATATTTTTGGTTTAATATGAAATGTTTCATTCAATATTTACAAAGTATAAAAATACTTTATTCAAACATAACAAAAAAATATGTTAAAGTGACATTTTACATACCACGTTGTAGATGTTGTAATAGCATATATATTTTAAATATATCTATCTAAAAGATGTTGAGGGATATCAATCTCGAGGTGTATTTATTCTCAAAAATAATTTAAATAGAGGCACCTCGAGACTGATATCTCTCGATGTCTTTTAGATAGATATATTTAAGATATCTATGATAGTTCAATAGAATTCAATGAAAATGAATGTCAAATGTAAATTTCATACCCCTTCATAATTTAATGTAATATTTTCACAAAAAAATTGCATAGATATATAATAGGCAACTATTTTATTATTAATGGTAAATATAAATGTTTTAAAAAGAGAAAATAACTAAATTTCAGAGAGATGAATTTTTAAAAATGATTGGTTATTGAGACCATTGAGTAAAGTATGAAAAAAGTGTACATAGGAACAATTTAGACTATTGAAATTCATATCAATTATTTATTCACTATTTCTCACCCTCTTCTTTTCTCCTTGTTCAATTTATTTGATTTCACAAACACACATAATAATATTATGTTTATATATTATATTTTTATATTTAATTATGTGAGTTATTTTTTTTTAATTCTTTAATTTTAATTTTTAGAAAATTAGACATTAACTATATTTTATTTTTATTTACATGTCTTTCCACATAATCAACAATTACAAAAATATATATATAGTGTAACCTCTTTTTCTTCCCATAAAAGTGATTGTTCCGACCTTTTACTTTCCTCCAATCCTTTGGATGATGGGCACTATTTATTTTTGGCTTACACTTCAAGTGGTCCCTTCCACCATGTAACCATCTGGTTTCATGTTGGGTGGCTCGCAATAAAGTGTGTGCTCACCTACTTTAAGGTGGCAGCCTTGTTCATGTTCCCTTAATGTATATTGTTTTCTTTCAATTTTACATTTTCTTTATTGCGTTGAGAACCTGCACTCTGTAATTATGAATCATGACTACACAAAACCTTGCATTCCTAATGTTGTTACTTTGGCATTGGTCAATAAGATCCTTAGTCGAATTCTACCCATGAAAATATTATCCTCATTGTGATGAGGAAGAGGCAGCACTTGAGAAGGAACTTTTGGCAGGGCTTTCTCTATCTTAAAAGCATGTTGAGTTGGGTATATATTGCCAGAATTTCCACTGAAACGACAAAAGTTCAAAAAGATAAGGCAGGCAATGAGTTCCACAAAATACTTGACCGTACCTTCTGAGCACCCGCATAAGTGGAGTACTCTAGTCTAACACCAAATCACTCATGGTTTGAATGAAGAAGACAAATTTCTGTGTTGCACTCTGTACTTCCTGATCCGTCATATCTTGGATAGAAAGATATTTTGATAGCCGACATGCCCATCCACTTCAAAATTTGGAAGATTCAGAGAACTTTCAATTGCCGCACCATGCTAAGGACTTGACTTCTCCAGCCGGATCACTGCTGAGGATACTTCCAATTCCACACTGACGTACGCATCTTGGTGCGTTGATCTAAAGGTCGCCTCCGTGAATTGAATGACATTGGAGGATTTTTTTCTTCTTTTTCATGGTGGAGGAGGATAAACATATTTTTCTGAATTGATGACTGAGATAATGATAATTTTTCTTTTTGATGAATAGACACTAATCTATATTAATTATAAAGATTAAATTACATATTCATGAAAAAAGGTGGGTGGTAGAAAGGCATGCCCGGAGAGTCAAACGGGCAGTGCCCAGAAAACCAAAATAGACCACTAAGCGGTCAAAATGTCTGCATTTGCTAAAATTCAAATTGATAAAAATGTTTCTTTGTATTCTAAAGCTACTATTTGCTCTAATGTGCTCTTGCATATTCAATTAATGATAATTTTGGTTTCACACAAATTCAGCTCAACAATTCATAGTCGGAAAATTCACCGCCAACAATTCACCATCATGATAAATTCATTTCATTGAAAATTCACCACCAGCAATTTAATTCATCCTATTAACATTTTTTAATATATATTTCCAAGACCTTAAATAATATTCATGACATTAATAATTATTCACGAGATGAATTGGTGGTGAATTTTTGTACAGGGAATAATTTTATATTTTAAATAGGAATAATAGTTGTTTTATTTTTTCTTGATTTTATTTAATATTTATAATTGAATTTAATAAAAAGTAATGAATAACTGTCTTATTTATTTTTACTTAT
>VDFB02283403.1:0-21354 GCA_007258455.2 Sequoia sempervirens
TTTAATGAAGGTCTAAATGGAGAAGTGATGGCTTCAAATAAACACACATCAATCAAGCTCCATGACCAACAAGCTCATGTTATGTTTGCAATAGAGAGAGAGAGAGGAACTTATATATATAGAGGTAGAGAGAGGGAGAGAAAAGGGGGTAGAGAGAGGTGGATTGATAATGGGATAGAGATAGAGGGAGATATGAAGGAAGAAATATGGAGAGATAGAGAGTGGCAAAGAGATATAGATATAGAGGTCTAGAAAGAGGAAGGGGGAGAGGGAGAGAGGGAGAGAGAGGGAGCCAGATGGATGGATAAAGAGTTTGGTCCATACATGTTTATATAATAATAAATATAAATAGATTATACATGATTTAATTCATATTAAATAAATTATATTTTAATTACATATTGTATTATATTTGTATGTTAATTTAATTTATACTATATAAGAATACTAATTATTGGTTATACTAATTTAATATAATTTAATTAGTACTATATAAAAATCATTTTAAAAAATAGAGTAATTTAAGATAATTTAATTTGGACTATTTAGTATTATATTTTTTATTATATACAATAAATATTAGATTTTTCTAGGTAGATAAATACATTTAATATATTAATTATAACACAAATTATAGAATATTTATATATATTATATATTAATCAAATATTGTATTATATATATATTTTGTTTGGTAAATCACTGCTAAGGGGCAACACCCAACGCTTTTATCCACCATGGCTAAATTATAGAATATTTATATAGATTGTATTATATTTATATGCTATTTTTATTTGTATTATATTTAAATATATTAAGTAGTAATTATATTAATTTTGAGTTACATTCAATATTTTTTTATTATAGAATATAATTTATACATATAATATATATTTTAAAAATATAATTAATTATTAAATATATGTATAGGATACTATATTAAATATTAAATATTATGTATACAATAATAAATATAACTATAATACTATTTTTAAAATGAATTTTATAATTTACATTATATAAAATAAAATATATTATAATGATGCAATCTATATTATATCAACTATCAAATACAATAATAATATATAATAAATATATTATAATATTATTTTTAAAATGAATTTAGTAATTTACAATATAAATATAATGTATATCAATGATACAATTTGTATTATATACACTTTAATGTGTACTTATAAACTAATTATATATTATATTATATTTATATATAGTAATTTTATATAATATATAATATATAATTTATGTTTTATAGTATAAATTAAATTACTATGATATCGTTTCTCAAAGTACATTTAAGATATTTAAATTAGAAAAGACTATATTTTAAAACAATGGTTGTGTCTAAGTAAATATATAATTATTACTTAACTTTTCAATAAAAATAAATTAAAAAATATTCCATCACATGAAGGTTTACAATAATCTTAAATAACATCTAGATAACATAATAACATGATAAGAATTAACTGTAGAATTATTGTTTATTTCCTTTCAATAATAAAATAAAATATATATAACATATAAGTTTAAAATTATATGTGCAAATACATTAAATCTATTTGATAATAATACTCATTTTTAATTGATTGACTATTAAAAATTCAATATATAAATTATTATGTAATATTAAGTAGAATTTAAATGAAACATTGTGAATAAAAAATATATATAATAAATAAAGCTTATTTAGTGTATAAATTATTATAATCATATATAATAAAATTTAAATAATAATTAATATCAATTATAAAGCTAAAAATAAAAATTAATTTATAAATTATGTTCTTAATCTCAATTAAACATCATACAATTTGATATACGGAAGAAACCAATCTAATTGTATATCAAATCTTATTAACATTCTTTATTAATTATAATTATCATATACTTTATATTATTATTTGTAAATTTCTATTTGTAAAATAAAACATTTAATTTATTTATTATAAAAAATCAATATAAAATTTATATTAATTATTGTTAACAATTTGATTAATTATATAATAATAATTAAATATTTTTACCATATTAAATTATTATTAAAAAAAAAAATAATCTAATAAAATTCAGTCATATAATATAAAAATTATGTAATTCTAAATAAATTTCTTAATCCGTGATGCTTGTTACCTTTGGAGAGGCTTTCTTTTATTTATTTGGTGAAAATGCACTAAATTTCCTCCATTGGAAAGGCTTAATACGCTAGACAAACATGAAATACGCTTTTTAATTTCATACCCAGTTTTAAAATTTTGCGAAACCCAATGGACGGACCATGTAATTCCAATCGTCTTGCATCGATAGGGATGATTTTACAGCTGTAGATCTATCAACGGAAAAAATGCAAACAAATATCGCTTTTTAAAGACACCACTTGGGCTTTCTCAAATAGGTAACCCTTCGGCATAAAATATATTAAAAAATAATATTTTTAAATTAATATTATTGAATATTATAATATTGAATTAATTATTTTTTTTAATAAACACATTCTAATTAATATAATAAAATATTACTTAATTTAATGTATATGAAATTAAAATCATATTTATCATTTATTATAAAATAATATAATAACATTATATTGTAAGATATTATTAAACAATGGTAATAATAAATATTATTAGGTATTAGTAAATATTATTAGTTATATTATTATTTTATTTATTAAATATTTGGTGATTGGTGGTATTTTGAAAAGAAAAAAATAATATTGTTTCTAATGTGTATATGTGTGTTGAGGAATGAAAATAATATTTGTGTTTAAGTTGTCTAACCCTATCTTTTAGAATATTTGAAAAATATTTTAATTAAATTAGAATAATAATTATAAATCTAAAATGTGTTGTAATATTTATTCATTATAGCTAATTTTTAGAGTAGGTTAAGAAATAAATGAAAAAATAAATTTAATTAGAACCAATTTTATTATCAAATTTAAATGAAGGATTAATTATTAAATTCAAAAAGAAATTAAATGAATATTTTAAAATTATTTTAAAATGGCATTTTTTTAATATTCTAAGAACATATTGAAGCTTTAACACTTGCTTGAGGAGGAAGAGAATCTCACTATTTATAGTGGTGTAAGAAAGCACCTAAGAAGTGGGTAGTTCTTTTTTCACAAAATGAATTAATATTTTATGTTTTAATGGGTCTTTTCTATTTATGATGCAACTTAATATATTATTTGAGGAAAATATGAAGGCTATAACATTTGACACATAATGCTACGTTAAAGGTGGGAATTACATATGACAAATTTTTATGATGGAGCATAATGCTATTTGAGGCATATTCCAAGGATATTCTATGATAATGAGGGGTTACATATGATAAATTTTATGACAAAACATGACGTTATTTGAGGCCTATTCTATGACAATGAGGGGGTTACATATGACATCAATTAATTGAGATTTATTAGAGAATCTCTTTAAAATTGGAAACTATATTTACATTGATTAAAATATTTTTACAATCTGAAAACTTATAAATTGTAGAGATGAAAATGTAATTAATATGTTTTGGAATTCTTTTAATTTTTAAAAAATGAGAGTTAAATGAATTTTTTTGTAAGAAATATTAAAACTACTAATTAAATAACAATTAAAATATCTAGAATCAATAATATTTACTAGCTTATTATCTTAATATATTAATCTATATATTATACGCCGAGAGATTTCATTTTCGATTCGTATTTTTTTTGTTTTATTTTTTTAATTTAAAAAACAGGTTTCAAAAATGAAATCTCTCGGTGTATAATATATAGATTAATATATTAAGATAGATAAGCTAGTAGCAGTCGTGCGTAACACATTGAAAAATTTAATATATTTAGGGTTATGATTAGAGTTAGCATTTAGGATTAGGGTCTATATCATGGTTAGAGTTAGCATTAGGGTAAGGGTTTGGTTGAGATTTATTATTATTATTATGACTAGGGTTAGGGTTTAGTGTTAAGGTTGGGTTTATGCTCATAGTTAGTGTGAGAATTATGTTAGGGTTAGGGGTAGAATTATGGTTAGGGTTAGGGTTTGGATTATAATTATAACATGTTTCATGTTAGGAATAAGGATTTGGTTAGTGTTAAGGTTGGGTTTATGGTCATAGTTAGTGTGATAACCATAATTCAATGCTAACCCTAACCCTAATCCCAACCCTAACCCTAACCCTAATCCTAATGGTAATCCTAAGAGAACACTAACCCTAATTCAATACTCACCCTAACCCTAATATAACCTTAATGCTAACCCCTATTAAACTTGAACCCTAACCCTAACCTTAACCCTAGCCCTGACCCTGACCCTTACTCAAACCCTAATTCAACACTCACCCTAACCCTAATATAACCTTAATGCTAACCCTTATTAAACTTGAACCCTAATCCTAACCCTAACCCTAATTCTAACCCTAACCCTGACCCTAACCCTAATCTTAACCCTAACCCTAACCCTAATTTTAACCCTATCCATTATCCTAATTCTAATCCTAATCGTAACTATAACCCTTATTCTAATTCTAACCCTAACCCTAACCATAATTTTAACCCTATTTGTAATCCTACTTCTAATACGAATCCTAATTCTAATGGAAACCCTAATTCTAACTATTACCCTAATCCTAACTATAATCCAAAGCCAAACTATAACCCTAATTCACCATAACTATAACTCTAACTCTAATTATAGCTCTATTAGTAATCATAAGCTTTATCATAATCATAATTGTCACCTTAAAACCATAATTCTAACCCTAAGATAATTCTAATGCTAGAACCCTAGAATTATAACTCTAACCCTAAATCTAAGTGCAATACTATTTTAACCCTAACCTTCTTGAAAGGCTATCTTAACCCTAACCCTAGTTATATCCCTAATTCCAACACTTTTTAAACCTAACATTAATCCATATTTCTAAATTTAGTGTTAAACCTATTTCTATTCTAATAATTATTATAATCATCAGTCTAACCCTCACCTCATTGCTAACTATAATCTAACCTTAGCATTAGTTCTAACCCTAACACAAATCCTAAACCTAAACGTAGTTATAATCGTAGTATATTTCTAACTTAAATTCTTTTATAAACTAACCCCAAGATTTATCCTAATGTTAGCCTTAAATTTAAGATATTTTCCTAATGTTAGCCTTAAGTTTATGCTAAACAATAAATTTAGGATATTTTCTTTTTATTTAGATTTCTATTTTTTAGTTTTAAATGTATTAATTTAGAATTTTTAAAAAGAAGTTTCTAAAATTTATAAACTCAAATATGAAACAACTTTTCTCAAAAAGAAGTTTTTAAAATTTAGAAATTTATTTTAATATGTAATAGTCAATTAAGAAAATTTATTTCATACTCAAGTTTGTTTGAGAAAAGTTTTTTTTTCAAATTTTAGAAACTTCTTTTTATGTCTAATAGATATTTCTTTTAAAAAGATCTTGGATATTTTACTTTATATTAATTTAGAAACTTATCTTTTTATGTCTAATAGATATCTCTTTTAAAAAGATCTTGGATATTTTACTTTATATTAATTTAGAAACTTATCTTTTTATGTCTAATAGATATCTCTTTTTAAAAGATCTTGTATATTTTACTTTATATTAATTTAGAAACTTACTTTTATATGAAATAGTGAATTTAATTTAATTTTTTTCTTAATTTTCTATGTTAAACTTAATTCATCAAAAATGTAATTCATCTCTTAACATTCTAATAAAGTCAATTTTTTTTATTTTCCTTTATTGCATCCCTTCTTTATTCCACTATTAGATTAGTTGGTTCCTTTATTATGTTGATGTTTATTGATGTTTAATTTAAGTAAATTGTGAGAATATACATGTAAACTATGATTCTAATATACATATGTTCTATTCAAGTTCCAAATCTAAATGGCCTTAAAAAGATGATCTCCTTGATCAACCATATAAACTAATTGTACATTAAATATCAGGTTTAGCAATGAACCTTAAATAAATATTTTAGAATTCAACTCACAAAGTTGGAAAATAAAAACAATAATTTAAAAATTTAATATTTTAAATTTTAATTTGAGACCATTCCTAAACTTCTTAAAACACTTGGAATTGATTGGATAAGGAAATATAAATCTCCCAATTTTAAAATAAATGTATAAGTATACAATTTTTACCATTACAACTATATATCAACTCAAGTTGTGATGTTTTTTTTTCAACATAAGATAATTATAGAAAAGTAAACAACTATTACTCGAAAATGGCTTAGGCTGAACTTTATTATATTTGATAGTGCCTTTGTGCTCCATTGGAAACATTGGGTTGCCTTGTGAGTTATCTGAAGGTAGACATGTTTTAGAGGTCAAATGTTACTCCAAGAGAAAAAATAATTCTGACTCTAGGAAAATTCATCACCAACAATTCACTAATGGAAAATTCTTGCAATTAATTTTTTGCATGGTGAATTGTCATGATTTAATGCTCCATTGGAAACATTGGGTTGCGTTGTGAGTTATCTGAAGGTAGACATGTTTTAGAGGTCAAATGTTACTCCAAGAGAAAAAATAATTCTGACTCTAGGAAAATTCATCACCAACAATTCACTAATGGAAAATTCTTGCAATTAATTTTTTGCATGGTGAATTGTCATGAGGGTAAATTTTCCCATAGTGAATTTTTGGTGGTGAATTTTCTGTGGGTGAATAATAATTCCATTATAGCTTGGTTACACATATGGACCAAGTAATGAAATGACACATTTTACTGACCTAAACTGAACAGGTAGAAAAAATGTGAAAAAAAACTTTCTGACACTTTTGATTGTGGTAAAATTTGAATGACAATGCTTCAATCCACATTGTGCCATCTGTGTTGGGCCTTCAGTTTTTGTAATATATATATCTTATTACCAGAGTCCATGTAAATTGGACAAAAGGAAAGGTGATTTTTTTTAATATTTAGTAGTTTTTCAAAAATGAGTATAGAATCGTATGGCCCCTTTGTGTAGGTGAAGTTGAGAGATTCTGAATGAATTTAGTAACAATTCAACTTTTGATATGATGAGGCAAGGATTGTGTCACTAATGATTTGGGTGAAATGCATACAACTCCCGAGGATTGTGTCCCTAATATGATGAAACATACACTGTAATTCCAACTCCCAATACCAACAAATTGGAAAACGAATCAGGATTTTTATTCTCTCAACAAAAATGAGTATAAAAGACCAAAAAGTAAATTATATGACACAGCTATTCAGACATTTGATTCGTATGCTGTCATGAAGACAAAGTACTCTCTACAATTTGAAATTTACTCCAAATTTATACAGATCTTTGACATGGTTTGAAGCGAACAATTAAGGGGCATGCACTGGTACCAACACTTCAATAAAGATTAATAAGTTCCAACTTATACTTGAGAACACTGGTAAAGCAAAAAGCTATATTAATCATGAATGAAACCCAATAAGCCCTTGATATTCATGATCACAGAGATCAATAGTTTGTTTGAATAAGCCCTTGATATTCTTGATCATAGAGATCAATCAAGATAACAGAGATCATAAAAAGAAAATCATATTACACTGCAAACAGAAAACTCCAGCATTTGTCATAACTAAAACAAAGGAAGAATCTCTAACAATTACTACCACAGATTTGTTGATGATTTTTCTTCTCTGCCTCGGCTGCATCGGATGCATCAACCTGAATTATGCCTCATTGAAGACCTGCTTCAGCCAATTCTTACTCATTTTTAGCTACTAATCTATTCACCTGCAATCCACCATCAACGTCATCAAAGAAAACTAACTAATTACAAATGAGATAAAAGAAGAGTTAAAAAAATTCCATGAAAAGTCAATAGGAAGCGATCACGTTGGAAGATCTCAATCCTTGATTCTCTCGATTCAATGTGGCGAGCAATGATTTCGTCCTCCTACTGCCATAGTTTCATGAAAGCTAGAGGAATTCAAAAAGATACCTGGATGTGTTTGGATTGAAGGCCAATTCAGACAGCATCAACGAAATGGGATTTCCCTATCTCAACCTCGAAGCCAAACAGTTAAAGAACAGTCCTACCCTTTTCTAAATTACAGAGTAAAGAAATTTCCGGGTAGAGACAACATGCAAAAGGGAAGAGAGGATTTCAAGAAGGTGATAAACGTGTTTCAGGATACGTGTTTCAACGAAATGGGATTGAATGCCAATCGCTTACACATGCCACATAGCTAAATCCTCGGGTAATGTTAAGGGGTGGAAGCACCTGGTTTCGACCTTCTCTCAAGCAATCATCAAGCAGACTCTCTGAGACAGGCCATGATTTCCTGATACTCACATTTCTAACTTTGCCCATATATTCTCTTCAAATCAAATGAAACTTTATTATCACCATCAACAGACTCATATTTAAGGGAACAACAGGAATACGAAGCAGCATAGAATCATCGGCAGATTAATATGGCGACTCTTCAACTGCGAATCAACAGGGAATACGAAGCATTTCTTTTTGCTAAGACGGTTACTCTCGCTGGCCTCCTATAGAGGCTGCTGCCACTGTAGGCTTACGCCTCTGGGCGTAACTCTCGGCGTAAAAAACATTAAAAAACAAAAAAAAGCCTATTAACTAAATTAGAACAACCAAAAGATCAATAATATTTAAAAAAACAAAATAAAAAAAAAACAAAAAAACACTGACTTAAAGTTTTTTAAAAAAAACTTAATTTAATTTTTTATTTTTTTTGCTTGGCCCCCAAGTTTTGTATACCTCTAAATTCGATCTCATCTGCTTTGTCTCAGCATTCTCCAACGCTTTAATTTTTTATTTTTTTTGCTTGGCCCCCAAGTTTTGTAAATCTCTAAATTCGATCTCATCTGCTTTGTCTCAGCATTCTCCAACGCTTTAATTTTTTATTTTTTTTGCTTGGCCCCCAAGTTTTGTAAACCTCTAAATTCGATCTCATCTGCTTTGTCTCAGCATTCTCCCAACGGTCAAGCCCTCCATTCGCTTGAATATCATTATCAATTTTCATCGTTCGACTCAATTGTCAATGGCTCTTCTGTTGGGTCCTCCAGAGCTCTGCGATTTCACTTATACAGAAATTGGAACAAAGGCCTGCGATTTCATTTCTACGGAAGCTGGAACAACAGGTGACGAATTTATAGACATGCTGAGGCGCGGAGGCATGGTGATGGAAGAACGCCCTTTTATGGGAAGGACGGAGAATTTTTCTGCGACTTATTTGTCTTCAGGGGACGCCTGCCTCGACTTTTTCTTTCATGTTGTGCCGGACACTCCGTCTGAGAGGGTAACTGAATTGTTGGAAGGCGCGTGGAAGCAAAACTCTCTCACCGCTTTGAAGCTCGTCTGTCAATTGAGAGGGGTCCGAGGGACGGGAAAATCCGACCGAGAAGGATTCTATGCCGCCTCCTGTTGGATGCATTCTCACCACCCCAAAACCCTCCTCTCCAATGTCTCCGCCTTTGCTCGATTCGGATACCTGAAAGATCTTCCGGAGATACTTCTCCGCATACTGCAAGGGCCCCAACAGATTGAACAAAGAAGGGCCTACAGAGCGGCGCACAAGCAAAAGATCGAGCTTGCCAAAGCCAGATCTAAGCGAAGGCGTATGACCTTGGAGACTTCTGGCTATTTTGCCCGGAAGGGAGCCGCTGCAAGAGAGGCCAAAAAGCGCGGGACTCTCAAGCCCGGAGAAGAGAGGATTGAAGCAGATTTGTTGAAAGGGAAGCAGAAGAGCCAAGCGGCAAGGGTTGCTAGGAGGCAAAAATTGATGGAAGATGCGTCGAGAGCCCTCAAACGCTACTCCAATGATTCAAATTACAGAGCACTGCATGATGAAATCGCCCAGCATTTCGCCTATTTACTGGCAAAGGACTTAGAGGCGCTTAAATCGGGCAAATTGGGGAACATAAGCTTGGCCGCAAAGTGGTGCCCTTCTCTTGACTCCTCATACGATCTTTCCACTCTTCTCTGCGAAAACATTGCCCGAAGGGTTTTTCCGCGTGAAGAGTACCCCGACATGGCAGAGGAGCGGCATTATGCTTATAGGGTCCGCGACAGGCTCAGGAAACAAGTGTTGGTTCCGCTGCGAAAAGCCTTGCAGTTACCTGAGGTGTATATGAGTGCAAATTTGTGGAGCGAACTGGTATACAATAGAGTGGCCTCTGTGGCAATGAAGAATTATAAAAAGCTCTTCGTTAAGCACGACCCGGATAGATTCGCCCAATTCCTTACAGACGTGGAAAGCGGGGAAAAGAAAATAGCGGCCGGAGCGCTGCTTCCTCACGAAATCGTTGAACAAGCGCTTCAGTCAGAGGGCAACGATAGGGTTGCGGAGCTTCAGTGGTTGCGAATGGTTGAAGACATGACGAGGGAAGGGAAGCTGACCGACAGCTTGGCGGTGTGTGACGTGTCAGGCAGCATGAACGGGATTCCAATGCAAGTCTGCATCGCTCTCGGACTGCTCGTTTCGGAAATGAGCTCCAAACCCTGGAAAGGCCACGTAATCACCTTCAGCGCGAATCCGAAGCTGCACTTGGTCAAGGGCGACACACTGGCGGAGAAATACAGATTTACTCAAAATATGGAGTGGAATATGAATACTAATTTTCAGGAAGTTTTTGATGTGATTCTCAGCATGGCCTGCAAATGCAAGCTGCAGCCGGAGAAAATGATAAAACAGTTGTTTGTGTTCAGTGACATGGAATTCGACGAAGCGTCGTTAAATCCGTGGGAAACAGACTACATGGTGATAAAGAGCAAATATAAAGAGGCAGGGTATGGGGCGCCTCCGAGGATTGTGTTTTGGAACCTCCGCGATTCGCAAAGCACGCCGGTGATGAAAGAGGAAGAGGGCGTTGCAATGGTGAGCGGATATTCCAAGAACCTGCTCAAACTGTTCTTGAAGGGTGAGGAGATGAATCCAATGCTGGTCTTAAAGCGGGCAATTGAAGGGAAACTATTCGAACAATTGGTTGTCCTCGATTAATGCCGCCGTTTATTTCACGGATTCAATTTCGAATCTTTATGTGCTTGCAATTTGTAAATATTGAAATATTATGCTTTTAATTTTTTTTAAGCAAACATTTTAAATGGGTTTTCAAAAAATGAATTAAACAAGAGATGTATTTGTCGATTGTGAGTTGTGTTTGATTGTTTGAGAGATTTAGTTGATAAAAGCAGTTAGGGGTGTGCATTTTCAATGTGTATTGTTTTTAAAAAATACATGATTTATCTGACCTTAGTAAAATTTGGAGAGCATTGTTATTAGGGCAAGAGAAAAGCTTAGGTCAAGCTAAAAAGTTTATAGATGTAACATGGCGGAAAACTAGAGGTTGTGAGTAATTCAGCATTAACCATAAATGGTTGAAAAGTTGGTGGTATAAAATAACAGGAATTTGATAAAATATAACACTGCACAGGAAAATAAAGAACAGAGCAACAAAACAGAATTGAGAAGAACTCAAATGTTGCATATATTAACAGCATAAACTGGTACATATTTATAGTGGAAATACACCCAACAACTTTCAAATAACTGGTCACTGATTCAACAGCTAGCTGTAGCTGATTGACAGCATGTTGAGTTTTATTGACATCAAACTATAAGATGGACAGCTAACTGATATCGTAAGGGACAGATCATACAGTTAGTTTAACACTCCTATTCAAACTCCTCCTACATGCATAATTGCACAATTGACTGATTACTTGATGGTGGAGCATTAATTCCAACAGCATTTGGAGTTTTGATGTATGTTTGTAAGCTTTTGTAAAAGTGTGTTATCCTCGGAATCTAACAATGTATTTGTGGTGTTCTGAAAACTTCTCCAAATGAAAAAGTCCAACATTGCAGAGTAAGTTGTGGTGGAATCCAGGCTCCCAATGCAAGTTTGCATCCAAATTACATTAGTGCTTCTTAGCTCCAAAAGTCAAACATAATATAAAGTGTCAAGATTTTACTCCCTCTTTATATAAACTAAATAGATGCTTTCAAACTTTGAAAACCTATTTGTAACTTTTGTATTTGTAAATGGAAATCATAAATAATATAAAGTAGGTAAGAATGTGAATGTGTGCACTTTTGTAACATTTAGATTTGTAAGTGCGAAAACTAATACACATATTAGTAGAGGGATAGAAACTTTTTAGTTGCATCTTTGCACCAATTACAAATGTGCTTCTCCATCCCAAAACTTTGTAAATAAAAATTTCAACATCTATGTCCAAGCTTGGAGGCACAAACATTTTGCACTCACGCAGTTGTTGCATACATGCATGATGAGCCCAAAACCTCACAATATATATAGACCATGATGATTCAAGTCACAAATGTAATCTAAAACTCTACCAGTGAAGATTTAAGTTGCAAATGCAATCCACCACAAAAAGACTCCACATGCATTTTCAAATCTGAAGTCCAGCAGCTAAGTTTCAACATGCTAATGTGAGCTTTGGAACAGATTATGGGCATTGCAAGGAGACAGCTCCATTTAAATCCATGTCGTTTCATTGTTAAGGAGGAATGAAATTAATTCAAAGGTTAATGGTGCCAAGATAATATTTTTCATGGATGTGCGAAGCAGGAAACAGATACAGTTTGTTTGTCATTTGTTTGTCATGACAAAATAAGCCACAAAAATAACTCCATGTTAACTTGATTGTAACCACAAAATAGGCTTGTAAGTCTATTGGTCTTGCTACCTCTCCATGAAGGAAAAACTAAGCAGGCAATCACATGGGGGCTGCACTTAAAACTGACTCCATTGACCGGTGATGAATCAAACCGTTGGACAAACTAACGTTATTAAGCTCCTTAATTCAAGTGCTTGATTTTTACATTAATGAACATCGAGTTGCAGTTCTAAAGGCACTCATGGAGCTCTGTAACAAGAAACCACATGTATCATCTATGTTTCTTTAAAATCAACACAACACTACTTTCTACATTAGTTTGTATGTTCAAATCAGACAATGGGAGTGCATTGTTTGCAAGCCTCGAGAATGCTGATGTCATGATGAAAACAGGAAAAAGACTTTTGATGAACATTCTACCATTATGTCAAATTGCTGAGAGATCACCTACAATCATAGCTGATCTCATATAGACCAAAGATATGAGAAAAGAAAACTGATCACCTCTCCAATTTTTACTAATAGACAATCTTGTTGACAAAAGGAGACACAATCCTGTGCAAAAATACACTCTCATCATTCAAATCCATTATTCTTTTTGTTAGCTAACAGTCATAACATCCATTTACAAATCTATATTAGAATAGACTAAAATTGAAATTACAAATGATCAATTATTAAAACCTTTTACTGATGAAAATTGAGAGAACAACAATTACCAACTATTAAAGTTTTTTACAGCTGAAAATTGAGAGAACAACAATTACCAACTATTAAAGCTTTTTACAGCTGAAAATTGAGAGAACAACAATTTATATTATAGATAATAAGAATGGATCATAAAAAATTGTAAAACTATTTAGATCACTAACCGTTTCCTTTTAAAAACAGAAGTTAAAAAATTTAGAACTAATTGGTTCTGAATTATAATCCTTACTAAAAGACTAAACTAAAACTTTTTTGGGAAAAGAGAAATTTCAAGTTTCAACATGCTAACGTGAGCTTTGGAACAGATTATGTGCAATTCGAACATTTAGATCTTGGTGGGATAAAAGGTTTTGATTTATTGAGTAGAGACATTTCAATAAATATCAGTTCATCTGAGCAGATGCTTAAAAATGTGCTGCCATATTCATTTTATGCTTGAAGAAAGTTTATTTTTAAGCATTAAGAAAATTATTTTGTCTTTTTGTGAACATCTTTGTGAATGTAAAAGAAAGAAATAGTTCACAAACTTAAGATCTGGCTGGTCTAGGTACTGAGAATAGCATATTACAAACTGTTTATGAACCAGGGTGGTATACATAGTTTTATGGGATAATTTTTACCAATTGGTTATTTCTTAAAAGAAATTAAAAAAACAGATTTGGGTAATTAAGATTTCTTTTCTAATTAATTTTTTTTTTTGTTCAGAGAATTAAATATATGCCATGTTTTATAGAAATGTACATA
Organism: Sequoia sempervirens; assembly: GCA_007258455.2. Classification (NCBI taxonomy): domain Eukaryota; kingdom Viridiplantae; phylum Streptophyta; class Pinopsida; order Cupressales; family Cupressaceae; genus Sequoia; species Sequoia sempervirens. Next base: position 14,115 of record VDFB02283403.1, read on the forward strand.
AGATTCTTAGATGCGTCCAATTATTCATGCATTAATATTATAATTGAAAATCCTATAATCTTCCAAGTAAACACACTTCCTATTTTGCGAACTATTTAAAATCTCAACTACGACTGGGCTTAAGTATCACACACTAAGCCTCTACTTCCGGCACTGACTATGCTATGGTCATCCTCTGGCTGATGCATAGTCTTACAAATTTTGTCAGGAAGTACTGTAACTTGGCAGCAAATTCCTGTACTGTTCCTAACTCTGCAGCAAATTCATTTTGATAGCTCCCCATTTGTTTCATTCAATATATTTTAAATTTCAATTATAGGGGAAATTATTAAACTTCCTAATAATTGATGTTTTAATTGTATTATTAATTATTATTTTTAAATGATATTTGTTTATTATTCTTAAAATTTATAAATATATGTTATAATAAAATTGATTCATTCATATTAGTTTTCGGAATTTTTGGTATCAATGTTATTTTTTTTCAAATCAATAAAAATATATATTTAAACTTTTATAATATGAAATAGTATTATAAAATTCATGATATTTAATTTTTATTTATTTTTATAATAATTATTTTTAAATGATATTTTATTATTTTAAATTGATTCATTCTTATCAATTTTTAGAATTTTTAGAATCAATATTAATATTTTATTCAAATCAATTAACTTAGTTATTTTTTTGACCTTTATATATTGTAGAAAAATTCTTTGTTCTTATTTTAGTTGTAAAGTTCATTATTAATAAATTATTTGATAGGTAATTTTTATGATTAATAGATTTTTGTGTTGATAGTTGATTACTTTTAAGTTAGTTTAATTTTTATGTTTAATTTATAGGTGATAATCTATTTTAGTTTGGTTATGATTATGTTTATAATTTATGTATTATTAATTGCTAAGTGATGTGTGTTGGCAAGTATGACTTCTTATATGTTTTCATTTATTAGTGGATTTGAGGATTCAATTTATTGATTAGCTTGTGTGCTTATATAGTAGTTTTGTGACACCATTGTGGTAGTTTTAGGGTGTCACATAAGTGGTTAATGTTAGTAGTTTTCCAACTGTAAGTTTGAAGACTCACGGTTTATATTCTAGTTTTAGTTTATATGTTGGAATTGGATATTTAATTAATTAAATTCTCACCACTAGATTGATCTTTTTCATTTTGATAAATGAAGATGAAAACATAAATTAATTTATTTAGTTTATATATATGAAAGAACAAATTATTTACTATTAAAATTCAAGGACACATTATTTACTATACATAAAAAAATTTATGCAAAAGAAATTTAAAAACCATAAATCACATAGTAAAAGCTCTATATGTATTGCCTCCAAATATAGATCGGTGTTATTATGAAATGGAATTGATGATAATGATAATAGTGCATTGCTTTGGTGCATAGTTTATGTGTATGTTTGGTTTCTTTGGTGTGTATATGCAAATATTATAGAAGAAAAAATAGAGGGCGAGTGTACTCAACTTATTCAATCTACAATTTATAATGTGACCCTAACATTATTTTTTACACAATTAAGTAAATTTTAAGAATTTATTTAGGAATTACAAGTGACAATTTATTTTTGAAATGAAATTAATGGAATTGAGAAGATCCACACATTAATTAATGAGAATGTTTTTGTTATATATAAGTTAGTTAAATAACCACATACTAAAATATATAGAATTAAATATCCAATTCCAACATATAAACTAAAACTAGAATATAAAACCAGAGTCTTAAAACTTATAGTTGAAAAAATACTAACATAAACCACTTATGTGACACCCTAAAACTACCACAATGGTGTCAAGAAATTACCATAGCACACAAGCTAATCAATAAATTGAATCCTCAAATCAACCAATAAATGAAAACATATAAAAAGTCATACTTACCAACACACATCACTTAGTAATTAATAATTACATAAATTATAAACATAATCATAACCATACAAAAATAGATTATCACATATAAATTAAACATAAAAATTAACCTAAGTGAAAAGTAATCAACTATCAACACAAAAATATATTAATCATAAAAATTACCTATCAAATAATTTATTAATAATGAACATTACAACTAAAATAAGAATAAAGAATTTGTCTACAATATATAAAGCTAACTAATAAAAACCATTAAAGGAGAATAATAACTAATCTAATTGATTTGAATAAATATTAATATTGATTCTAAAAATTCTATAAATTAATAAGAATGAATCAATTTGAAACAATAAAATATCATTTAAAAATAATTATTATAAAAATAAATAAAAATTAAATATCACAAAATTTATAATACAACTTCATATTATAAAAATTTAAAATTTAAATGTATATTTTAATTGATTGAAAAAAAATAATATTGATACCAAAAATTCTAAAAACTGATATGGATGAATCAATGTTATCATAACATATACCTATAAATCTTAAGAATAATACACGAGTATCATTTAAAATAATAATTAATAATTCAATTAAAAAAATCAAATATTACAAAGTTTAATAATTCTGTTGTAATCGGAATTTTAAATTTATTGAATGAACCAACTAGGAAGCTGTCAAAATGAGTTTGCTGTAGAGTAAGTTACAGAGAGTACGGGAATTCGCTGCCAAGTTACAATACTTCCAAACAAAATTCGTAAGACTATGCATTAGCCATCGGATGACCAGAGCATAGCCAGTGTCGGACCCCAATGAAAAACTGGAAAGGAAAAAGAACATTGATCAGTTAGAGGCTTAGTGTGATACTTAAGCCCAACCCTCAACTACACAAAAGTTTTGAGCTACAAGGTGCTCTTTTCTGGGACTAGAGGTCATGTAGGTTCTAGTTGGACTAGAGTATATACATGACCGACTATCTCCTTAAAAGATTGTTGTGTGAGAGCAGAGTAATACATAAATTTTTCTTTAATTTGTCACTTCAACACATGCCAGGGACCAAACTTCTTCACTTCTGTCATTCATAGGAGTCAAATATGGTTGAAATTCAACCTACATATAGACCAGGCATTTGTGCAAAATCATTATGTATCATGAGCAATTTGAATCCTTATGCAATGCTATTTTTAGTATGTTCATTTCCCATATTGAATTGAAATAATTTATTTGCAAAGGTACACTCTGAGTTCATTGTAAAGATTCTTTCAAGGAAACATGTGTTTGCTACTATATGATCTAAACATGTGAACATCAGATCATTATTGCAAGACATGAGATCATCCACATTAAAGTTGAGTTCTACTATCCTTGCAAGGCAATGACAAAACCATTTTTTATTGAACTCAAATCATTAAATGCAGAACATTACAGATTTAATTTAAGATGAATGCAACAAATCTTCAAGCATAATAGGAAAGATATAAATCATTCATTTGCTTATCCAGATATACTAAAATGCATTAGGTCTTACATATGTTTGACATACCCGTAAATCCCGTGGACAAACAACTTGAGTATAGAGAGTCCGGTGGAAGAAATATGTACAAGCTAATATTCCCGGGATGCCAAGGCTCACACAACACAAAAGGAAGATGAGGATTTAATGCCCCTTCCTTCATACAGATCACACTGGTCTTCAACACTCTATCCCTTCTCCATACGACTTGTCACCATGGGTAGAGTAAAATTCCTGGTAATACAAGAGACCATAATTTAAAGCTTGTTGATATCAATTAATGTGTTGTAAGGAAAACAATGAGAATTGGAGATAAGATAATCAAAGATAGTGTTCAAAGCAACATCCATTAATTAGCTAAAAAGTTCTTACAAAACATTATAATGTATAACAATCTACAAAGTCCAACATATCAAAGATTTAAAAACAATTTGTTCAAATGGAAAAAAGGATAGTAGAGGCAAGACTAGCTTAGCAAAACAGAGATTGTCCCTTATGTGATTTAAATTCCAGTGAAACATTGCATATGTACCGAGCAGTTGGGAAGGCCACTGTTAGAACTCACTAAAAATCCTGTCCAAAATTAGGGTAATGGTATTACAGTAGAAATAATTATTTAACATTTATTCTAGGCTATGATTTAACAATTTTATCCATGTTTAGTTGTGTGGTAGCATTTGCAATACCTTTGCTCATATCGTTGGCTCTTGCATGGAGTAATCTTGGTGATTTCCATTTCCTCCAATATAGTAAGGGAAAAGAACTTTGTAAATGAACTAAGTTAACAAAGATGTTAATAAGAGAACTTACGATCCTGTAATTCTACAACTGCAAAATGCATTTGCAAGTTTCGCTAATATTTTCAACCAACAACCACTAGTTATAGTAGTTTATAACTAGCATAGATATTTAGCCGATAGACTATATATGGTGTGACGTTTTGCCTCAAACCTGTCTCACGTTTGAAAACCTCTTTTTGGCTGGTAAACATCAATAGGCTGAAAGTTAATGCATTCAAAATCATATCTCCCCTGGCCATCAAATCAAAATTTAACTTCAAACACTATGAAAATCTTATCTCCCGATGATATTTTTTATTTACTTTTCACTTTTGGTAGATAGGATTATTATCTTTGTGGTAAATGCACTATCATTAGATTTGAATGGCCAATGACCAGCATTGATTGTCTCAGGCTCACAAATCTAGTAGCTTTGAAATGCTGATATTTTTAGATATGATTTTTGTTTATTGCAAATAGATTGAAGCAACCACTACATGTAGACAGGTCTTGGTTCACCTCATCTTTCATTCGACGATGAAGACTCACGTTCCCATCATTGGATGGCTCATCGCAAGAATTTTTTTTTCAATTCGAAGCTTCTTGAGGAGGAGGTGGGCATGTACATGTGGAGATGTGCAGAGGAAGTGAGGGAGAATTGGGGAAGGAGAAGGTGGAGAGGATGGTGAATATTTTGATGTCAGAAGAGAAAGGCGATAAGATGAGAGAAAGAGCTGCGACCATGAGAGATGTTGCCAGAAAAGTAGTAATGGACAGTGGAGATGGAACTGAGAAAGGCTCGTCCATTTGTGATGTTGACGACATGATACAATTTTTTTATTTTTATTTTTTTCTTTGCAGTGGTTGGTTTTCCTAAAAAATTTCGTCCAAAATCTACCCATTTTTTTCATCACACAACATGATTTGTGTAGAATTTTGAGGCAAGTCTTTTGTCATGGAGTCGGTGATTTTTTTAATTTTGGGTATCTATAGTCAACCACAAATTTGATTTGGAAATTTCCTTTGTTGACTAAAGAGTCTTTGTTTGCAAATTCTATTATGGATTGGAGTTGTATTTTCGCAGCTGACATTTATGGTGGAGTTCATGTTTGTTAAGTGGTGTGAGGTAAAGAAAGCACCTATTCTTGGTTATTGCAGTTTCTATGTTGAACTTACATTGTATTTGGCAAGATGACTGTTATAGATGAAATAGGTGTTGTTGCTTTTCGAAGCTGCTATGTGCAACATTTCATGGATTAGAAAGTTATTGTTTTTTGACACAACTTACCTCTTGGGCTTTGAAGTTGGTTTTGGAAACCATGGGAGCCTTCCTTTTCATGTTGAGCTCTATTTATATGTTGGTGCCTTAACACGTTTTATGAGATAGGTTGCAGATTTTTCAGAGACACTATTATGCTACAGAAATTATTCCAGAATCCTGTAATAGTGTGAAAAATCTTGAAGAGCATAGCTTTGAGATTGTATTGTAACTATTGTTGTTGCTGATTAATACAATTGAGCTGAGTGTTTGGAGTGTGGGATTTTTCCCGAAAGGGTTTTCCCATGTATATGCTGTGTTATGAGTTTATTCTGTTTTGAATATCTGTTTATGTGTTTTTAGATGTGCATCTGAATTTGTAAATGTTAATTGGTTTAGAATTTTTGCAACTCTCTCCTGATAGATTCAGTGTAGGAAATTATTTTTGTCACCTATGTTTCCTTTTCAAAATTCTCTGGTTAGTGGGTGATAAAATGGAGGAGTAAATGTGTAATGGTAAGCAAACAGGTCGCCAATGGTGGGATGGGTAGTTATTCCCAAGTTGAGCGGACGGAATTTCGCAAGACTATTGTATTCATTTTTCCTGGTTTTCATTTGCCCTTTGCATGCCCTTGTTTACTTATTTGAAGGCCTTTGTTCTCTCATCTGTAGAGCGATTGTGTCTCTTGTTGATTGATCCAAGGACTGTTTGTGCAACATTTGAGGAGCAGTTACATTGACAATAGTGGAGGCAGGTTTACAAAATAGAAACTTTTCTTTTCAAAAATCTAAGTTTTAGGTGCAAATTTATTAATGTGTAACATTTATTTTTGAAAACAATACTTTACCCTATTTTTTTGGACGTCTTTGAGACCATTCTGATTTACTTGTTGAAGCTGGGTAGAGAATGAAATATAAGGCATAAAGCCTTACAGATCCTTGGCTATGCATGTCTTTTAATGTTATTTTTTGGGAAAAGTTTTCAAGGTATATGCTAGTTTTCTTTCTTTATGTGGCTTGGTATAGCCGATGTATTTTCCTTTGTATATTCCTCGGTATTGATAAGGGACAACATAGTTTATGCTGCAAAATTTTGGATTTGAATTGTATTGTAGTGGTTAGTGCTATTTTATTTTGTATGTATTTCTCAATACAAATGAAAAAAAACAAACTTAAAAACTCACCGTTCAAACTCTCTCTTCCAAAATCTTCATGCGCTCCTTGTGAAACATGACCTGCAACAAGTATGACTCAAGATGTTACTTTCACTCTTACAAGAAAAAAGAATTTCAAGACCTAGCTATCAAAGCATGGTTCATGAGCATTAGGGATGGTGCCTCCAATAGATTCAGTTTGGTAAGATGTTCCTTTTGCTTCTAAGGATAAAATTGGTTTCAAAACCTCTATTCCAAAGTAAACCTTGTTAGCATCGACAACATCTGTTGGATAAGAAGTTGGTTAAAAAATGAATAATCTCAACAGGCTCTTCTTTCAACTCAATAGATGAAACTGATGAAGGACGCCCATAATTTGAAATCCTGTCCCACTCAAGCTCTCCCAGACCATAGCCTAGAGCATCAGAAGAGAGGATCATTTCCATAGTTTTACAAGGTAACTCTGTGGGTACACATGCATTTTCCATGACCTGATGGCTTACTAAATTACATACCTATCCATACAAGCCCAATGCAGTAGACCTAAACAAGCTTGTGGAAATATTTTTAGGAGGAACATGTATCTATCCACATGTGTAGTTTTTGATTTAGCATTCATTGAATCACT
>VDFB02283404.1:0-33921 GCA_007258455.2 Sequoia sempervirens
GAGGAATTATGTGGATGTGTCATAGAAGCATCATCTTTATTGGAAAATGAAAGACAAGTGGGGGAAGACAAATGTCCTACCATGGCTTGAAATATGTTTGCATCTAGATCAGTATCAACAGTTGTGTTCACAAGCGCTTCTTCTAAAATATTTTTGTGTATTTGGGATATTTTAAGAAGTTCAAGAATAGAAATTTGAGCTGATGTTTTTCTCAATTGATCAACCAGATTATATTGAGTTGGAGAAGAAATAGTTGTTTTAGACGAACTTCCTTTTAAAACAACCTTTGCTTGACCTCTTGTTGTTACATTAACCTGTTGATATTCTTGTTTTTCTTTAATTTTGATAACATTAATCCGATTATCATCTGTGTAAATATGGCGGATTATATTATCTTCAACATTATGTATGCTTTTGGCTTTGGTATCCGATGTTTCCCCCTTTTGGTAATTTGGCAAAGGAGCTTTGAATGCTTGATGATCATCATTGGTATGATGTCCCTCAATTGTAATAGTACCATTGTCAATTAAATCTTGTACTAGATTTTTCAAAGCTTGACAATTGTTTGTTCTATGACCTTTACATCGATGATAATTGCAATAGTACGAGTCATTCCATGATGGTGGTTTAACTCGTGGCTCATAATCTCTTTGTGGTGGTAAAGTGATAACCTTATTATCAAGAAGTTCCTTGAGAGCAGATTCAAGAGATTGACCCAAAGCAGTAAAAGTCCGTCGATTTGAAAAGAATGAAGGTCTAGATGGATTTGATATTTGGGCATTGCCAAGATTATTATTGAAATTACCATGATTTTGATTGGTATTTTGATTGGTTATGTTCTCTTGCTTGGAAATTTGTCCTTGTTGATTGTTGTTTCCTTGTTGTATTGTATTTCCTTGTGAATTATTTCTTGGAACACTTGATAGATTGAAAACGGATGGCCTTGTTCGTAAATTATTGGCATCCACTATACCATCATTAACAACATTTTTGTTTCTATTCCAAAACCTTGTTTTATCATTGTTTTGATTTGATGTACTTGGATTATCAAGTTTTATCACTCCCCTTTTAACCAAGGCCCCTTCAATAGTGATTGCATTTTCAATCAGTTTTTCAAAGTTATGAGGACAATGAAGGTTAAGCCTATAGCTTAATTCTGGATCAAGGCTATTGATAAAAATATCCATCTTTTCCTTTCCAGGAATAGGACGAGAATATCGTGCAAATAACCTTCTCCATCTTTGTAAAAATATAGTAAAGGGTTCTCCTACTTTTTTTTTCACTTTACAAAGATCAAGCATTGTTATTTGATGTTGAATATTGTAGGAGTATTGTGAGATAAATTGATTTATCAACTCCTCAAAAGTTTTAATAGGTGGAGTAATTTTTGAAATCCACTCCATGGATTGTACGCCTAAACTTCGTGGAAATAATCGCATCAAGTAAGTATCATCATAGGCGAATTCAAGACTCATGTTTCGGAAATCCCTAACATGGTCTATGGGATCAGTTTTTCCATTATACCTATCATACTTAGGAATTTCGCAATGTTTTGGAAATGGAATCATTTGAATACTCCTATCAAATGGATAAGGAGATATGTCTTCCAAAACATATTTCTTTGTTGTACCTCCTTGCATTTCCTTTATTTGCCCTTGTAATTCTTTTATCTGTTGGTTAAGAGCACTACAGTCATTAGGAGGATTTTCAGGATTTTGTTTAATCCCCTCTATGTCAAAGGTGTGAGGCAACTTAGCTCCTTGATTAGCTAATGTAAGAAAATATTTTTCTTTGTTGCGTTCTAGGATTCTTTCCATAAGAGTATGGAATTGAGGATCTTGTTCTGCTTCTTGAAGCTTTTCTTCCGTTATCTCATCAAGATTAAATGTTTCCTCTTCTTTTTCATTTCGATCACCCATTTTACTAGTTGTAGTTTCTCCCTCGTCTTTTTCCATTTGTTTTTGAGATCTTGTGAAGACAGGCATAGATTTGTATCAAAATTTTACTCGCTTTTGATCAAAAGAGTTAAATAGTGCAATTGATGTGGTATGTATGAAGGTCAAGATAGAATGAAAATTCTATGACTTATACAAAATTTTCTAATCTTGTAGCTTGTGTTGTTCCCTAAGTGAAAGGATGAAAATCCTGTTGGTGAGAATATAAGCAAAAGATCTAGAAAAGGATGGTTGTTGCACTTTATGAAGTTTTGATCATGGCTTTGTAAAAAGATGGATTTTGTGATAGATGCCTAATATATTCTAAGTTCTCTATTTTAATATTTGATTTGGATGAGTAGAGTATTCGATTGCTGGTTGGGGAATATAACTAAAACGGATGCGTTGACTATGGTTATGCCTTTGAGAAAGGGCTCTTCTTTGAAAATAAGCTTGTGAATACAAGGGATCTATGGCATAATCATCTGAAAGACCTCTAACACAATCATGATACCTATGAAGAAAAGTTCTATATTTAAGTAAAACTTTTCGACTTTGATATAAGAATTTTTGTTTCTTCAATAATTTCTTGTGGTTGAGAGGTTTCTTTGGCTTTTTAATCCTTTTGGAAACGGATTTCTTTACAAACTTTGTAGATTTCCAATCTCATAACATGAGATTGATCAATATGATAATGAGTGTTTTGGATGATCTTTATCTAAATTAATGTAATGAAAACACATCAAACAAGTTAAAAATGTTTGTTTTAAGTCCTATTCTAAACATCAAGTGTGTAACCAAAATGTTTTTCAAAAATTGTTTTAACAGGTTTTACACATGACAAGCACTTCAAACAGACTCACTCTTAGTTCTCAAGTAGGTCATCATAGCGATGCTTGACCCACATCCTTTAAAAAACTCATGCGACTCACCACGGCCCGTGTATCACTTACGAAAATGTTTTTGTCTTTTCAGTCATTACTCGAGTGGCGGGAAGTGGATACGGATCCGACAAACAATCAACCGGCGTTATAGTGCTTGAGTATCTTGGGAGTAGGTCTTCCTCCCTGTTAGAATGATGTTTGAATCTTTTATTTCGGTTAACTACACTAGGTTCCTTAGTAAGGATTTACCGTTGGTGCAGCCAAATGATGAAACACCTCGAGACCTCCCTACCTTAGAACAAAGGCTTTGGGGATGGATTTGTAAATTTTCCGTCAAAAGAGGGGTTTCCCCAATTTTGCTTTAAATTTTATAGTGGGGTGGAGCCTTTGGCCTGGCTTGAACCCACTTGAGTGTCGTTCCTCTTGGAAGATTTGATACTTTTTTCCCTGAAGCGGAATTTCTCTCTACAAGGTTTTAATAAAGCAGTAAATTGCATAAAAGAAAATTGATGAGTTTGGCATTTTGATCACCCAGTTAAGGGGAGAGCATAGGCCTATCACCGAGAACAAAGCAAACAAGGGTTCAATTATTAAGCACCAAAATAAAAAATTTCTAACTAAGTGAAGATGTTGCTTCACATAACAAGAAAATTCAATTTTAAACCCAAATTGAAAGATAAAGTATCTATCCTAGGATTGGTTAATTTTATCCTTTAGATGACTACCCTAGGATTGCTTTGTTTTATCCTTTAGATGACTACCCTAGGATTGGTAAATTTTATGCTTAAAATTATTAACTGTCTGCGGCTGCGTCGGAATCAGTTAAATTAAATTACAGTTACAGATTACAGATTACAGTCCTCTAAAAATTTGCGCTGCAAAACAAATTATAGGCGCTAAAATAAACGTTACGGGCGCTAAAACAGACTTCACGGGCGCTAAAACAGACTTTAAGGGCGCTAAAAAAGACTTTACGGGCGCTGAAACAGATTTCACGGGCGCTAAAACAGATTTCACGGGCGCTGAAACAGACTTCAAGGGCGCTGAAAGAAACTTTACGGGCGCTGAAAGATTAATCACGGGCGCTGAAATAGACTTCAAGGGCGCTGAAAGAGACTTTACGGGCGCTGAAATATTAGTCACGGGCGCTAAACTGGAAGTGTTCTTCCGAAAACGTGTCGTCTGCGCTATTCCGCTGTTTTTCCTGTAACCTGTCAAAAAAAAACTGCAAACAAAACATTAAAAAGGGGCAAGAGCCCCACGGTGGGCGCCAAAAATGTGTATGGTGTTTAATTGAAATGTAAAACAAAACACTAAAACACTAAATGAAACCTTAAACTAAAAAAATTGAACTAAATTAAAAGCAAACAAAATCTTCTTCAGTGCTGTCCCATTTTCCTCTATCCACAGAGATTCTTTTGAAGCTTTTGGCTCTCAGGTTGTGTAAGCTTCTCCAAATGGCTGCTGCAGAACGAGTATGCAAAGGAAAACTATTCTATATGTTGATGAAAGTGAAATTATTGATACAGATATGGATAGGGGCTGTGATTATGCACAGGGGTTGTGAGTGAGATGTATCATGATTCTACTGCTATTGCTATGATTCTATGCTATGAGAATGCTCTATGAATGCTAATGCTATACAATTTTGCCTATAATTTACTTGCTTCTAAATTCTATATCTTTTGGAGCTCCCGGCAGCTGTATTTATAGATTTTTGCAGGCTTCATCCTTGCTGGCAAGAATCTATGGCTATGAATTGTCTGGTAAGTTTGAATGGTGAGAGATTGAGAGGTTGGAGAAGAAAATGGGGGAGGTTGAGAGGTTGGAGAGAAGAATGGAAGCTTGTCTTCAACCCACGGGAACAAACCTGCACAGGAACAGAGAAATTTAATTTTCTGTTTTGGCAGTTTGTTTCCCGGGAGTTGAAGATAAATCCCAAATTAAATAAATATTTAAATTTATTTAATTTATTTATTGCTTTTTGATATTTGATTTTTGATTTTTGAAAACTATAGAAGAATTAATTAAATATTTTGTAATATTTAATCATGATGTGACTTTAGAAGATTTTTGAAATATTTAGAAGAATTTAATTAAATATTTTTGGAAATATTTAATTATGAATAGATTATTGAATTGGAGGAATTTTGAAATGATTTAAAAATGAATATTGGATTAGAGGAAATAATCAAATATTTTAGAATATTTAATCACAAATGATATTTAGAAGAATTATAATATTTTAATCTTTATTTGAATAAAATATTCAAACTAAGATTATATGATAATTAATATAAATAAATTGTAACATTTATTTAATTAATTAAGAAATGAATATGAAAAGGTGATTAAATATCTAATTGAAATGAAATCATGAACAATATAAATAAATTATTTAAATCTATTTATACGTAGATAGAATCAAAAGATTTTAATTAAATATTAAAAATATTTAATTAATTACCAGACAATGTGATATGACCATTTTTAAGTGTATACAGACCCAATTCCTCCTTGGTGATTTGGCCATTTCCTTCCCATCATATGTTCTTATAGTTATTATGATTAGGTCATAATTGGATGTTACTGCTTTAAGCAAGCCAACATCTATATAGAATCTGGTACAATAAACTTTTCCAGGTCACAGTTCCAGGGGATACCTACTGGGATACCCATGTTTCTATTCTTGTACCAGCTATAAAATAGTTCCCATCTAGTATAAGGCCATTTGGCATCCTTAATAAAACAGTTCTTGTCAATCAAACCCTCTACTACTTGTGGACCTCTAAGAAGCAATTGGCCCTTAGGTTTATCACTAGTTGAGGGTGGTAACTAGTAAATGAGGTCTTTATTTAAAGGTCTTTTTGGAGCAAAAGCTTCCCCTTTAGATGAAGATGCTTTTACTTTAGGAGCCATAACACAAGAGGTATTACAAGGTAGGGTTTTTGGTTTATTTGAACAAGGCTTATGACTTTTGTAAGGGTTTGACACAAATTATTCACTGCAAAACTAAAAAATTCTCTTTTATGAATGTCAAACCTTAATGCTAAACCAAGAAAACCCTAATAGACTCAAAAGTTTGAGAAACCACAACTTATCAATAATTTTGATGGTAGGGAAATAATTCACTTACTGGTTCTCTTCGTAGGTTGACAACCCTGGTTCTGATGTTTGAAAATATTGAAAAACAATAGCACGAGCTCCTTGAGTGTGTAGAGTATACTTCACAATGTTGAATTATGCCTTCAAGGCAGGTATTAATAATTATGCAACTCCTTACTTTGGTAGCTTGATGTCCTTTCAGCTATTAAGGCTCACTCAAGTGAACTAGAATGACTCACTTTCCCTCAACTGAGTTGTGAATGCCCATCATTGATTTCTTTGGAGTGTTAGTTGATAGAAAATCTAGATTTGGCCATCTTAACATGAAATATCTAATTGTACACAGCCACAATACTTACCAAATGACAGAAAGCCACATGGAACCACTTGCTAGTGGTATGTGGGCTCCATCTCTTTTTCGTCGTAGCCAGGATCCATGTGCCTTCTTTCCCTCACCCCCATGAGTCATAACCCATGTACAACTTTCATCAATGGGGAGACAGGGAAAGGCTGAGATTAAATCTCATGGCTTCTTCATAAAAACTTTTTAATTCAAATCCATTTCCCACAACTTTATTCTTCTTACAACATCCATGACCCAAATTAAAATATCTTCAAACACGTGCAATATATTTGCATTAGTAATGCACATTTTATTCTCCATGCCCCGTGTTGAAATATTTAATTAATATTTTCCCTTACTCCAATTCTTCCTTGTCCTTTGGATCACTCCACATGGAAAATGCCTGCTTCCCCGTTGGGAGTCTGGTAGTAAATGTGAGACCCATATGAGATAGTGAGGAGTAATCAAGATTAATCTATGTCACCCGCCATAACCATTGATTCATTTGAAAACTCTATGATAGACCACTTGAAACCACTAGGCCCACTTTTTAGACCAAACACGTGGCATCTGCCTGCCAGCCCGTGTGATTATTTAAATGGGTAAGAAAAACAAATAGGCATGCAGGGAATGTTCCAAATGCGGCCGCATCATTCATTGCCCACTGTTGATTTCCTTTAACAACCAGTTGCACACCTTATCAAAGACATCGAGCCTGCCAATCATACAAGACACATGGCCTTTTCCCATGAGCCCGTGGGAATAAAATGATAAGCAATAAAATGGAACGTGTGGGCAGGGAATAGTGGAGATTTGTTTGCATCAATCGAATGATAGTTAGGGGTCCTCATATTTGCACAAGTTGAAATTGTTAATCTTGAAAGAGTCACCCAACTAGGACGATGAGATTGCACCCATGAAAAAGATGACTTAAAACCCAAAATAAATTTAATGGGAAATACCTACCCCAACTTAGGAAAAATTAAGATAATATCCCAACTTATGACAATTGGTAAAGAAAGACCAAAGGGCCGATTATTCCATGGGTTTTGATGGCACACGATATGACTTACAAGACCAAGAACTAACAACAAGGGTCAATAGAGAATTAGAACCTCAAGGTGAGGATACAAATTCAAAGGGTTTTTCAAATAAGACATAAGTAAACTAAAACCCTTAAACAATGACAAGAGACAAAACCTTAAGCCTTTAGAATTAAGCAATATTTTGTAGATGGAACATGAAAATTTTAGGGGTTCCATCAGGGGGGTCACATTGAGTCCTCCTTCTATCCTTCTTTCACTAGTGCGTTCATTTCATTTTCTCTCTTTTGGAGAGGATTTTTTCCCATGTGGTTTTCTCTTTTTCTCTAGTTATGAGAGATTTCATTTTTTTGTACATGGGTACTACCTCATTAGGCATTGTAGTTGGGACCCATCCATGCATCCATCATTGCATTCTTCATTAGGGTTTTTGTAGCTTCTCCCTAAGTTGATCTTAAGGGGGGGTTTTGGAGTAATTACAATAATCACTTAATAATTAAATAATGATTAATTAATTATTAAGTCCCTTATTACTTTATTCACTTAAGCTAAACTTAAGAGATTTTTTATTATTAAATTGGGCTAAATATAGGTCAATTTGTCTCTTTACATGAAATTAAGACACATGTCACAATCTAATCAAATCCTCATCTAAGGTTTTCTTTTTCCTTTTATAAGGATTGATCCTTCATTGTAATCATTATCCAAGTATTCATTATTCAATACAATAGGCATATCAGATGCTTTTGTGGATCAATTATTTCTCTCTTGGTTGAATAGAAAATTAGTTGCTTTGATCTCTCATTTGTGATAGGAATTTTGGTTGTAGGTTATTTTTGGGAGATGTAGGGTTCACTATTAACTCCAACCATGAAACTATTCAAGTAATCAGGATAATCAGTTGATAATTAATTAATCAAATTAATTAATTACTAAGTCCCTTATTACCTTATTCACTTAAGCTAAACTTAGGATTGTTTTTTTAGTAATTAGATTAGACTAAATATAGGTCAATTTGTCTCATTGTTGAGATTAAGACACTTGTCACAATCTAATGCAATCCTTCATCTAGGGTTTTCTTTTTCATGCTTTTATAAGCATGCACATTCATTTTAATCCAAAATAATTCCATTCAATTCAATTACAATTGTAGGTTAATCTCAATATCATATGCTTGTGTGATACTTGTGCCAGATTCAATCTTTTCTCTCAAGGTTTCATACAAAATCAGCTGCTTTGATCTCTTGTTCATGATAGGTGTTTTGGTTGAAATGATTTTTGGGAATTGTGGGGTTCATTATCAACTCCAACATGGTATTAGAGCACCAAATATGTAACTTCATGTCAAAATTATGATAGATCCAACCTTGAGATAAAAATTGGCTCATCTTAGGGTGAAATGGACATCATCGTTGAGTCCAAAACAACCGAAAACATAAAGACCACCTATCATTTTGTAGATTTTGGAAAATTTAAAAAAGAAAAAAAAAATAGCAACAGCAACATTTGCACATAAATTTGTATGGTTGTACGACCCCTTCTACATTCATCGTCTCAACGAGCATGCAGGTAATTTCCAAGTTTTCATTTTTTTTACTTGTCTAAAATTTTTTAAAAAAAACATCAAAGTTCAAAAGCTTTAACATAGAAAATCCAAATTTTGTCTTACCATCCCTAGTATGGAAATTTTGGTATAGGGAAAGATGATTGGAAAAATTCTCAAGAACATAGAGAAAACCATCAATGAACCATCTATCAACTATATAGTACTTGACCCCAAAACTAATTTTTTTGAAGAGTTACCCACTACAATCTAAGGCATATTGCTATCAAAACGATTCTTAATAAGATCATGTGATATGGGTCTCTTGAGTCAAGTATCCAAAGTTATCTTTGGATGAGTCCAAACCTAGTTGTAAATGATGTCCCTTGCTTAGTTTGGGAATATCAATGATGTGTTTCTTAATGGCCTCTTCCAAAGCTACAATCTTTTGATGAAAAACTTGATGTCATGATTTTGTAATTCATTAAAAGTATATGGTCCCTTTCTTTTTATATGGAAAAATTCTTACTTGACTTAGAAGATGATGTGGTTGGTGTATCCATTTTGTTCTTCTACTTAGATGAATTCTCATTATTTGAAGATAATTTTGCATTGGATTGTTTAAAATACTTCTTACCTTTTCCCTTAGATTATTGGACCACTAGTGCTTTAATTTTTGAAGAGTGAATGATCTATGGAGATTAACTTGGATTGATCTCTCGTGACTCTATCACAAAATTGTTCAAATTTAGGGATTGTAAATGTTGTTCCAAGAGCATTCATAGTATAGTAGAAGGTAGAATATCTTGAATGTGACAATAACAATTAAATAGTTTTACAAAACCTAACTACTAAATTACAATAAATGTTTAAAAATTCTTGTGGTGTGAAACTCTATAACTCTAGTTAATCTTGAAAAAATATCTTACTTTGGCCATGGCATAAACTAAATATGATGTCATGTGTTTAATGGAGATAATTTACACCCATAGGAAAATTCCATGTTTTATAGCCCTTACCTTAGAAAAATGTAAACCGATGATGTAATCTCGCCACCACCACCTCACTCATTCCACCTGGTTGCATCCTTTCGCACCAGTGGAGGAATCTTTGTCGATGAAACATGTGCACCACATGGATGTCCGCATGTTGTGTTGTCACCCTAATAGGATTCTTGCCTTTGGAATCTATAGAGGCATAATTTTTCTCCATTGTCAATGAAATGAAACACCTACTACCTCCTTGACTGATGAAAAAAGAGTTTTTTACCTCCCTTTTTCCATTCAAATACTTTAACCCCTCATTCATTCCTTCTTCTTGGACACTCTCTTGAACTCTTGAACATTCTTCCTCACTATCTTGATCATTTCACTCACTCTTAGCTCCATTCTTTCACTCTCAAGCTTTGGTATCACTCTCTCTTGGTTGCAAGCTACTAGTTCTTGGCTCCCTCACCACGTTTTTTGCAACAATTTTTTTTGGATGACTTTCAAGCTCTCTCCTTCCACTAATTTCCCTGAGTGCTTATGGGTGTGGAGGTGATAATTTCCATTTCTATTTGTTTATTGCATCATTTTTTTGACTACATAGCTTACTTGTTGGTTCATTCCTTTCTATCTCTTTATCATTTTCTATATTTTGTGGCTATTTGGCTATTTGTGGAGGTGGAAACACCAAAGTGGGGGACTAACTAAGGTAGTCCTCTAAAAATAGCCCCAATATTTTCCTTGGTCTTATGTATGTAGATGTTCTCATGTGGAGCTACTTGAAGATTCGATTCGTGGGTAGAAAGGTCCAATTTCTTACCATCTCTTTGTTTATTCGAGCATAATTCAATTATAGTGTTCCTTTTGTTATGCTTTCAGTTATGTGCCTTTTTAGCATTATGCCATAGTATAAACACTTATTTGTCAAATAGTTAGTAGGTTTTATTGAGTTTCAATGTATCTTCTAGATCTATGTTTGTATAGATGCCAGTACACCACTAAGATACTAGTGCATTGTACTAAAGTCTTTAAACTACGTTGTCATCCTCATATAGTAAGTTATCTAGGCAACAAGTTGAACCCTTGAAACTGGCCCTTCTGACCCTGTGAACATCCAATTTAGAAGAAGGAAAGAAATAGGCCATCTGTCCTTCCTTTTTAGCCTCATTACCTTACCCCTTTCTAATTTACTTAGAAAATTTGAGGTAGTTTAGGGCAGCCTATTGCTTAGGACTCTCCCATGACCTAGAGTCCCACAGTTGCGAGGCCCCCTTCTCTACATTTTGGTGAACCCAACGTGAACCTCTTGAATCCATTTCTTTGTTTTGAGACTTCTTCTCTTGTATTTGAGGTGTGTTACAATCTTTCTTGTTGTAAAGCTTTATGAGATTTACAACTTAGTCTACGACCTCCAAGCACGTTGTCAGAAGGAGTGTGCAACATTTAGAGATGGATTTTATGAAGGTCACCAGTGCTCCCACTTTTAATGGGGTAGTTTCAGGAATAGAACAAAATTTATTTGGAGAAACCACATGTGTCCCTACCCCTCCCATTTCTCCTATGGCCTCATCTCTGGAGGAATCTATGGAGCTCTCATGATTCTTGTAAAGAAATTCCTATCCCTAAATCGAAGGCTACTAGAATTTTGGAACTATTTGGGGAAAGAAAAGATCGTGGATATGGTTGCTAAGGTAATTAATGAGATAAGACATATGTGGATAAGGACCAGGTAGGTTTGGATTTTCTCTAGGGCCTTACCGACATTATGAAAACCCATGTCCCATCATACAACCCTAGATCAAGTGTTGTCTGAGGACCTAGGCCTGAGACCACTAAGAGACAAATATAAGTCTTGATTCCCAAGGTGTCAGTAAACTTGGCTAAAATAGGCCCTTCCACCATAGCTCCTGAAGTGCCTTCCATCATCAAAGTAAACAAGGTATCTTTGGGATTTAGCTCCACTACTCCTAATGCTCCTGACGATAATCTTGGGGCCAATGTTAGCTCAGGTGGTGGGGCCTCTATGTGAATGGGGGTTGGTGGCTCTAGTATTCATGATGGTTTTGGTGGTGGTTCCACTATTTCTATCTTGTTGTCTGATCCTATATTGAATGCTTTGTTGCAAAACATGGGCTAGATGTAGAAGGTCAGCTAGTGAACTTGTCCTAGGCCACCTCCAAGCCCATCTTTCAACCCTTCTTCCATCATAGTTCTTTTTCAATAACAATTCTAACTACTCCTATCCCACAAGGAATGGAGATTCTAAAGATTTAGAAGTATTGTGGTAAGGGATATCCGCAAACACATGTTTCGGCATTCAATTCCATGTGTACGGATTTCTTCCACCATGATGTGTTAATGGCTAAGTTATTTCCTAGGTTTCTTAAGGTCAATATAGCCCTTGAATGGTACTATTCCCTACCTGATAATTTCATATTCTCATTTGATTAGATTGTGAATCAAATTCTAAGATAGTTCTAGGAAAACATTAGGTTGAAGATGGCTTTCTTGAATCTCATCTAGTGTAAGCAGGGCGAACATGAAAAGAGTAGCTACTAATTTCATAGCTTGCTATCAAGTGTTATTTTCATAAATTTCTTACCCCTTTCCCGACTCTAATGTCCAAAAGGTTTTCCTCAGGAACCTGTAGAGAACTTGGTAGGAGAAATTTTCCTTGATGAAATATCCTTCTTTTGCACATCTATGTGCCACATTATGAGAGTATCAGTAAACGGTTGCTCGGTTCAAGGGATCATCCTCACACTCATATTCCAAGGGTAGGTCTATAGTGTCAATCTTTGGAAAAAACAAGATCACTACAAATGTGGTCTCTTTGACTAATGACAAGAGCCTCAAATGCAATAGGTGCTTTACATACTTATCCAAATCATATTTTGCTATCTTAAAGAAATTGTTAAAAGATAAAGTCTTGAATTTTCCAGATCATTGACCTCTCACTAAGCCCTACCTCAACTAGTATGATGAGCACACATTTTTCCAATACCATCAAGTTCATGGACATGATACCGAATGATGCATACATCTACAACATGAGATTCAAGATCGAATCAATAACAGTACCATTCATCTCAACGAGAAGAAGAAAAGTGCTTACAAGTTTGTGGCAAATGCTAATAGTGAATTATAGATTTACACCAATCCATTTACATCTCATTCTGCAAACTTAGTTGTAGAACCTTTGGTTTCCCTTCAGAGTACATAAATATGGTTTCATTTACATGCATTCCTCTTGCCTAGCTTGTGAATGGATCACCTAGATATAACTTTCACATCACATAATTTTCCTATGAACAAACAACCTCCCCCCTTGTACATTCCTACTCACATCAATGGCAACATTGTTATTGGCATCCTGGTGGACCCCATGAGCAATGTGAACATCATAACAAAGGAGACTCTACATATAAACTTTCTGCATAGGGAGGAATACAAGAAATCCCAAGCCACTATATGTACATATGATGGAATCTCGGTCCCTCCTCTCGATTCTATCACTCTTTCAGTCTTGGTAGGACTAAGGGCCATAGATAGTTCTTTGTTTATAATTTTAGAGTTATAATTATTCAAGGTGAAACTAGGAATTATGTGGCTAGTTTCCATGAATGGAATCACTTCATTTATTCGTGAATGTCTTAAGTTTTCTAATGAGGGTTTTGTGCATGTCGTGCACAACACCAATTGCAAACCACTCGTGTCGTGTGGGGGCTTCTCGTTAGATCACTTTTGTCCCACTCTCATTGGTATGCTCGCTCTAAGGATGGAATTGCTATATTGTGCCTATGTCAAGTATAATACTGAGGGCATGATGCCAAAGGTGACCTACCCTGCGTTCCCTATGCCATTTCAATAAAAGGTTGTATGATTGTGCAGCAACAAGCTGCCTCCTCCTCTCAATAAAAGGTGGAGGGGAAGCTTTCTCATTCCCAAGAGACTTCCTCTTCTTCTTCTCCATCTACTTTTTCTTCTTGCCCTATTGTGGTTCCCTTGGCTCCTTCTCCCATTCCTTGCATGGGGAGCTCGATGGTACCCGCTTAGTGAAAAATCCAAGCATCATGTACTTGAATTTCCCATGCCTAGGCCATTATTTATGGCAAGGGGAAGGGCCCTCATGGAGTTTCCCTTATGTCTCAGCCTCAATGACCTCCTACCATTCTTTCCTCTCTAATAGAAAATGGGAAGAGGCCTACTGCTGAGGCACCTATGTCTGCTTCTTCATCTATTGTTGTTTCTGCTCCCACTCTTCCTACTCCTACTCATGTCCAAGAGGTTTACATTCCACCGACAATATTTTTGGAGGACACTCCTATGGCAGAATAGGGTCCTCCCATCCCTTCTCAAGCAATGAATTCTAATTCCTAAATCTGACAAAACTGACTTGCGTGTGAACATAAGTGTCAAAGAAAGGCTTTGGCTACTAAACAAGCTACCTTGCAAAAGATAGGAGAGCCAACAACTCTTGTTTCAACACCTCCTATTGTGCCTCCCTCTTCTTCTCCTTCTTCAGTTCCACTCACCTTGGCTCTACTTCTGACTCCTCCAATGAATGCTAATGATCTTCACCCCAAAAGGATGTAGGTGTTCATCACTCCCTTGGTGGAGCCTCCTCTTCTGATGTCCCTTCTAGACATTTGTCCTTTTTCCCAACCCATGGACATGCCAAACACCATAGTGGTGTCCACTACAATTCTATCCTCTTCCTCCTTACCTTTCACTTCTTCTATGGGGATTCTGCAACCTCCGTTGAAGAAAAATTTGGAGGATGAACTCACTTCAAGTGGAGGTTGGAAGAAGGGATCACCTTCTTCAAAAGGGAGTTCTACTTTGGCTTGTGTCATCCTTCTAACAAAGGTGGCCCTGACATCTCCTAAGTTTGTCACTGTCCCTCTTGACAAGGTCGATAGTGGATCTTGGGTGCCTCCTTCCTCTCTCACTTGGTTAACAAATGGCACTCTAGTTAACTACATATTTAACTAGGTGGATGATGTCTTGGCTCTATCAGCGAACTTTGCAAGATCAATGACCTTCACCTCACAAGAGCTCATTGAAGAAGACCTTGAGGGGCCTTCTTCCTTGGCCCTTGTTATAGGAGATTCGAAGGGTTCTCCCCTCAATATCTTGCCCTTTCAGGTTCATCCACCCTCCCCATATAATGATCTAGATTGGGAGAATAGCAACCTCCTAGTTGATGAGGACTAGGGGGTACCTCTTCTTTATCTGTAGATTAGATTTGTGTGTGTTACATTTCCCCTCATGCTTGTCTTTATGTGTTCTAGGACCCATGCTACCCTTGTAGGTGCTTGGATACAAGAGTGAAATTGTATCATGAACAAGTTCCTATATATGTTTCATCATTTTTCTATATTTTGTAACTTTGATTTTCAACAATTGGGGATGATGCAAAGTGTTGGGGGCATTTAGGCCTTCCTTCTATGTTGACCCAATTTTTTATTTTTATTTATTTTTAATGTGGTCTTCCTCACAATCTAGGAACTTTGGGGACTAATGATCTTTTGTTCACATACATCATGGGTTACTTATGAGAACTAATCTGACCCTGAACTCCCAGATCCCCCTATCTCTTGATTTCTTCGTATTTGCTTGTCTCTTGTTTTCTTTTCTTTTGCTTGCATCTCTTTTTGCTTGTTTTGTGATGTTGTGGTGCTTATGTGTTGTCCCTCATGTCTATGACAACATTTCCACTTTTACATCTTGCTATGTCTCGTGGGCCACAACATCACTACCTTTTCTTTCTTTCCTTGGGATGCCATGTGCCCCTTTGATTTGCATGCACCATCCTAAGGGGGAGCCACTACTTCTCTAATTTTCAATAAGGCGAATTCGGTGGCCAACAAATCCCTTACTGAAAATTTTTTATTTTTCAAAAATTGTATCCTTCAACAAGGATCCCCTTAGTGAAATTTTTCTTTCAAAAGAAAATTATTTTTATCAGATTCCTTGATGAAAGAGATCTTTCAAAAGGATTCCTTGATGATAGAATCATTTTCAAAAAAATTCATGATTTTCGAACGAAGTGTCCATCTATGTGGATCCCTTGCTATCATGAAGGGTTCCTAAGGGACCCCTTTGAGAACTTCTCCTTCAATTGCTCGCTCTGTGATATGTCTGTTTGACTGAGTTTTTTTGCTAATATGTTTTATCTATAGCTTAACATGTTGATTTATAGGACCGATCACCTATATAGTCGCTTTCACAATCGATCTTGTAGGACTGAGCACCTTTTCAAGCTTACCTTGCAGGACTGAACACCTATAAGGGCCTTTCACATCAAACTCTTTAGGACCGAGCACCTGTGGAGTCCTTTCATACAAGCCTTGCATGACCAAGAACCTGTGGTGCTCTCTTCACAAGATCGAGAACATGTGAAGTGCTTCCTTTGATGGAGTCCTTTCATACAAGCCTTGCATGACCGAGAACCCATAGAGCCTTTCAATTTTCGTACGACCGAGTACCTATGGAGCCATCTCTCTCTCTTGTGCATCAAGGTTTCCCTATGAGACTTAGAACCTATAGAGCTACCTCTTGCACATCCGAGTGTACTAGATTGAAGATTTGCTTCCTTGACAACTCAGGTATATTCTCTTTAACCTCTTTCTACTTTACCTCGCATTCACACCAACACGCATGCTCACTAAACTGAAGGAAAAATGTAATGGAATGAATTCACACCCCTAGGAAAATTCCCCATTTCATAGCTCTTACCTTAGAAAAATGTAAACCCAATGATGTAGTCCCCTTGCCACCACCTCACTCATTCCACTTGGCTACATATTTTCGTGTCGGTGGAGGAATCTTTATTAGAGATGCATGCACACTGCACGAACATCCGCACATGCCACACGGATGATCGTGTGTCACGCTATTGTTCTGACAGGATTCTTGCCTCTAAATTTGTAAATCCATTATGTTTCTCCATTGGTGACGAACTATAACACCTCTTGCCTCCTTTACTGACAAAAAATGGGTCTTTTCATCCCTTTTTCCATTCAAATTCTCTAACTCATTAATTCCTTCTTGGACACTCTCTTGATCAAATCACTCACTCTCAAGATTTGGCATCACTCCCTCTTGGTTGCAAGCTACTAATTCTTGGCTCCCTCACCACATTTGTTGTGACAACATTGTTGTTGGAGGACTTACAAGCTCTCTCCTTCCACTACTTTCCTTGAGTGCTTGTAGGTGTAGAGGTGATATTGTCCATTGCTATATTTTCATTGCATCATTTTGTTTACTGCATAGCATACTTGTTGTTGGTGCTTTCCTTTCTATCTCTTTATCATTTTCTATATTATGTAGCTATTTGGTTGTTTGTGGATGTGGAAACACCAAAGTGGGGGACTAACTGAGGTAGTCCTCTAAAAACAACCCCAACATTTTTCTTGATCTTGTGTGTGTAGGAGTTCTCATGTGGAGCTACTTGAAGATCCAATTCGTGGGTAGAAAGGTTTGATTTCTTACCCTCTATTTGTCTATTCTAGCATAATTCAGTTATAACATTACTTTTGTTACACTTTCAATTTTGCGCCTTTCAACATTTTATTGTAGTATAAACACTTATTTGTCAGACAGTTAGTAGGTTTCATTGAGTTTCAGTCTGTCTTCTAGATCTATGTTTGTATGGACACCAATGCACAATTGAGATGCCAACGCACTATGCTAGAGTCCTTAATTTGTGTTGTCATCCTCAGACATTAAGTTATCTAAGCAATAGGCCAAACCCTTAAAATTGGCCCTTCTGACCCGATGAACATCCAATTTAGCAAGAAAGAGATAGGCCATCTCTCCTTCCTTTTCATCCTCAGTACCTTACCCCTTTCTAATTCGCTTTGCAAATTTGAGGTAGTTTAGGGAAGCCCATTACTTAGGACTCTCTTGTGACCTGGAGTCCTGGGGTGGCAGGCCCCCCTTCTCTACAATGTGAAACTCTTAGGTTTGTTCACACTTTGACAATTGGTTGTGTATAGAATCAATGAAAAAAACTCCCCAATAATAGTATATTTTCCCTTAAAAAAATCCATGATTTGAACATCCATGCTTCTTCTTGTCCTATTTTATGGTTTAATATTGTGATCATCAAGGAGGACTTATCCTTAATCAATTTCAACAATCATTTCATTCCCTTTACCTCCTTCAATTTCAACAATCATTTCATTCCCTTTACCTCCTTCAATTTCAACAATCATTTTACTCCCCTTACCTCCTTCAGTTCTTGTATTTTACAAGTTCTTTAAGACATTTCTAAATATTTTTGGTTTCATGCTCCTTCACATTCCTTGAGGTTTATATCTTGTGTTTATTTATATCTTATCAAATTTCAAAGATACTATGAGTGAATCAATAACAAATTTGACAAGGATGTGATCATTTATCATATGAACCTCTCCCTTTGTAGGGGCCTTTTGCAAGCAATCATGAATTATAGATTCTAAACAAAGAAGAAAAGAATTGCCTTCGATAAGCCCATAATTATGCAACCTCTTAGAAATCTTTCTACTACTTTTGAACTTCACATCCAAATCAACAACTTGCATTTTCACATGCCTTAGATCAATGTCCTTGATCATCAAATAGTCATATATCAACATGAATGTTCATGTATTTGACTTGAAAATGATACTCTATGATGAACCCCTAGGAGATGAAATTTATCAAATATTTTTTACTTGAATCTATAAAAGATTACTTCTTTCATTGAAAACCTGCACTTCAAACCCTAGTTGTCACACAAATATGTGAATATGAATGTTTGAAACTCTAGAACAAAGAAAAGTGAATCACAAGACACCTAAACCCTTTAATGAGCAAATGCCCTAGATGTTAGAGTGCAAATTGTTGATACTCATCATTGTTCTTTGCTCTTCAATTGGCTATAATCAACCAAAAACTTGTCTTATGAAACTTGAAGGTGGGGATAAAACTACAAAACTCTAAAACTTACTACAAAGCTTGAAATATATACATATACCCTTGAAGACGTTGATGTTAGTGATTGTATAATGTAAAGATGTATCAATAGACCTTTATGATATGCCTTAGATAGTAGTCTCTCACAATAATTAAATTTATAAAAACTCATCTCTCATAATCATAACATATCCATAATTTTCAATCAATCCAAAATATACTAAAAGATTGGTATAATAACATAACCATAATTAAACAGTGTTTTTTCTAGATTTTACTATGTGTAATTTGTTTGCATCAAAATTACATACAACAAAATCCAAGAAAACACACCATTTAACAATATGAACGGGAAATCTAATGTCTTTAAGACCATAATTTTCAATCAATCTAAAATGTACTTAAACACTTTAAAATAATAGGTGAGGTGTGGATTTGTAGGAAAAATGAAATGAAAAGCAAATTTGATGTCAGGAAGGCTATAAACCCTAATCCATCTCTGGTTAACCATAATCATTGGGATTTCAAGATTCATGGGGAAACAAACAACTATCAGACCATTGCCAAACGCTCAGCGCCCTTCACTCAGTCCATCCCATCACAAGAATTTATATTTTAAGTGTGGGTTGGAAGAGTTCCACAATCATACTCTGTATGACGAAGTATCTTGGGAGAAATTTTATTGAATACGACTTTCTCCCGAATTAGCTTCGGCAACCACCAACTTCCACTCTGCAAAATTCCCGAAACGGAAGACGCCACCCCAAGTCGAAAAGCCCTCCCTTTCCTCTTGTCCACATATTTCTTCAACGCCGCCTCAATTTCAGGCGGTTTCTCTAAATCCACTTCTGCCAAGAACCTTCCCAATGTGATTGAGTCCTCCAGAGCCAATGCCCCGCCCTGCCCCAACTCAGGAGTCATCGGATGCATTGCATCTCCCACCACAGTCACATTGCCTTTCTGTGCTTTGCCTGCTATAAATGGCCAAAGATAGCGGTACTTAAAAATTGCCAAGCTTAAACTGCTAGGAACAGATCTCTTTATCACCTCCATTATTTCTTTGTTTCCAAAATTTTCCGCTAGATGGCGCGCTTCTTCTTGAAGAATTGCCGCATTGTACGAGATTTCTGCATCTGCATTTAGAAACAAGACGTGAGTTGGAATTGTTAATTTATTTAGGTAGAGTCTTATGCTACTATTTTGCTGTTTGTTTCACGTAGGTAGTGTTCTGATGGTTTCAAATGCAATTTTTTTAAGACAGATATAAGCATCTCTATTTTTATAAAATAAAATTTTATTTAAAAATTAAATAAAATGTGAAAAAATATAAAAAATAAAATGTAATCTTTAATTATATAATAAAATTATTTCTAATAGTCTGATCTAAATAAGCAATTCTGATTTTGAGAAAAGTTTTATGCCATTGAAAAATACAGAGGATTGTAACTGATTATAAATAAATAAAACTACATTTACAAATGTAGAAGATTAAAATAAAAATTTCCATGTTAAATAAGAGTCACATATTTAATTATAAATTCTCAATTAGCGTTTGAGAGTAAAAGTTCCTCCAGTCGTTTCTCCACTAGAGGAACTTTTATGTTAATGGGACATCTTGTTTGAGAAAAGACTATTAATTTTCAGCAGCATTAACTAAGAAATTCTAGCTACCCTGAAGATTTCAAAATATTGCTGATAGTAAAAGCACCTAAAAGTGTTATTGGATGGCCCAAACCACATATATAATAGTCTTGTTTGCTAGACACAGCACAATAGTACCTTTAGACACTTCTACTAGATTAATTCCGACCAAACTGATGCATTCTTCAATTCAGTTGTTTGGGAAAATATATGAGAATCAAAAGATAAACATGTGACAAAATGAAATGTATTTCTACTACAAATCAGCTGGAGTACACATTCTCTCACTTCCAGAACCAAAAACCCATACCCTTACTGAATCTTGACAAACAGATGCCAAAAATTTCTACTCTGGTCCAGCAAACAGAATACACAGATTTTGTGCATCTCTGCAAGTCAAAGACATCTTCCATTGGTATGAGTTTTCCACAGTCTATTGAAGATAGATAATAAGCTTTTGGATTCAGCTTTGTATGTTTTTTTATCAGAAAACATACACAGCTGAATCCAAAAGCTTATTATCTATCACCAAAGACATCTTTTTAAACTGTATACCTTAAGGAAGCTTGTCCATGTTTAATCAACTAGATGTTACCATTCACAAGAGCTCTCAATAATAGCACCTAGAAAAACATACATTTGTTTATTAATGTATATGACCTTTGTCATAAAATAGGCATTTACGTTGCAGTACATCAATTCACAGAAAATGACCTGCTAAAAGGGTTCTCTGTTAACAAGACAAGGGTTGCCATGTGTGATTTCGATCTTACAAGGGTGTCAATATGTTATCTGAAAGCTGCTCAATGGAATTGAAATTGTGCATGTTGTCGTACCATGCGAGTAGCAACTAAGAATGCAGGTACCTATTTTCAAGTTTTCATTTAAAACAAAGGGAAATTTGTAGGGTAAAAAATGTAATACAAGATCCAATGACAGGTACAACTATTGTCTAGTTCTAAATGCAGCAGGAACAATGCAATTCTATGCTTCA
Source organism: Sequoia sempervirens (assembly GCA_007258455.2). Taxonomy (NCBI): domain Eukaryota; kingdom Viridiplantae; phylum Streptophyta; class Pinopsida; order Cupressales; family Cupressaceae; genus Sequoia; species Sequoia sempervirens. Next base: position 21,417 of record VDFB02283404.1, read on the forward strand.
TTACTTGCTGCACATTCCCTATATACAATGCTTGAAAGGTCAAAGAAGCATAATGATAACAATCCTCTAGTCTTAAAAGCAGCAGGAACCGTGCAATTCTATGCTTCATTATTTGCTGCACAATCCCTATCTGCAATGCTTGGAAGGTCAAAGGAGCATAATGATAAAAGGAAAACTGCAATCCTCTAGTCTTAAAAGCAGCAGGAACTATGCAATTCTATGCTTCATTATTTGCTGCACAATCCCCATCTGCAATGCTTGGAAGGTCAAAGGAGCATAATGATAAAGGGAAAACTGCAATCCTCTAGTCTTAAAGCAGCAGGAACTATGCAATTCTATGCTTCATTACTTGATGCACATTCCCTATCTACAATGCTTGAAAGGTCAAAGGAGCATAATGATAAGAGGAAGGTCAAAAATGTAAAACAAGATGCAGTTAAAGGTACAACAATCCTTGAGTCTTAAATGCAGCAGGAACTATGCAATTCTATGCTTCGTTACTTCCTGCACATTCCCTATCTGCAATCCTTGAAAGCATAAAGGAGCATAATGATAAGAGGGAAAAGAAAATAGGTGCCAAATTAGACAATAGACAACCCTGTAGAGAATGCACACAAGCTTCACTCTCAACATCAAACATTGTAACAAAATTTCCAATAGCTGCAGCAAGAAACTTGCTAATCCATGGTTGAAATCGCATTGACTCATACAACCCTTCAAAATCCAGGATCCATAGAAGCAGACACATAATAATTAGCAAACATTCCAAACTCTGAAGATTGTAGTCACTAATGGAAACTCCCATATGAAGTAAAGATACATTCAAATGGAATGATTACGTGCAAGTGAAATCAATGAACCTGTATAAACCTGTATAGTTGATGGTCCCCCTAATGTTGGTTGAGGATATCTTAATGACAAAAGCTTGGAAGCGGTAAAATAGAGTAGAACATGGAATCACTTGCTCCCAGAAAAAATTACCCTTAACCCTTAAATCGTTTAATATTTATTTAGAGAAAAGTCTAAGAGTTTCAGAAGAACATTTAATAGCAATTTCCTTTATAAAATGAAACCTGTAGCTATGTTGGGGGGGCTACTTGGACCAATCTATTATAAGTAGCTGGATCACTTCTGCTGGAGGAAATTTTAAAATAGGCACTGTGATGTTTAACAACAATTGACAAAACCACCCCGGCCTAAAAATATTAAAACAGTATCTGTCCAGTCTGAGAACCGGAGTACCACACTATAAGTTTAAGTATTTACCTCGAGGAAGGCTATTCCGACTCACGAACCAGAAAACGTCTCTTTCATTGCAAGGAGCATAACCGGCCCTTATTCCGTTTCCCCATATTTGGACCGTTTTTGGCTCAAAATGGTGGCCCTGCGGAAAAGTCCCTAACCCTAGAAATGCAGAGCGTCCAGCCACATTTGGAGATCCCAACCCTAACCACTCAGCCACCGTCGAATTAACTCCGTCGCACCCTATAACCACCTGAAATTGGTTTTCATTAGCAAAACCCCTGCTAAAAATTCTTCTATGGAAGTAAGCATAACCCTCGATGAAATTCTTCACCAAACATAGAAGCAGAGGTACCTACCTTCGGCGAAATCTGGCTTCCATCTTCGAGCGTTACGATGCTTGAATTGTCTTGTCTTGGGTGAATTGCAGAAATTTTCGAGCTGAATCGAATGGTATTTGACGGCAAGGCTTGAGCCAGGGTTTCGAGAAGCTTCTTACGTTGCACGCTGCGCACCTCATGGTGTTGCAGATCGATAGATTTGGTGAGGCCGCTGGCAGTGGATATCGTGTCGATTCTTTTCAGAAACACAGATAAAAAAATTAGACTGTCGTAATTGAACATAATAACAGGGTTTGGAATCTGGATATTAATGTGTCGTAGCTTTTCAATTTGAATTACTTATTCAAAATACCTCTGAATTCGGATGTGCTCGCGGCGAAGAGTATCTCCCACGCCGAGAGCATCAAGCGCTTTCCAGCCGTTGTCAAAAATTGTGAGACTGGCACCTGTCACTCGCAATGAGTTTGCTTGTTCGAGCACGGTTATACTTTTCAATCCGAGTCTGCAACACCATTTAGTATTAATGAGTGGGAATACTGTTTATTATTTTACAATTCTGGTAGAAATTATTTGTTTCAATTCATTTCAGAATCAATCCTATTTCTTATGGTATCAGATTTTTGCATTTAGCAAGAACTAATTCTTGTAGGTTTTTGGCAAGCTAAACATTTTAGTCAGTAGACTAACCATGACTGGAAAAAAATATAGAAATGTTTATCATCCAACACCATTTCATTTCAGAGCAGAAATAATACCTATGAAGAGTAAGTGCAGTGGCTAATCCAGCAATGCCGCCACCTGCAATCAAAATTTTGCTACCACTCTGCAGATTTGCCATGCCAACAATTATAATCTCTAAAAATACACAACCAGTTCGTTTTTTGTTGCTTGGACTTCCCCTTGTTTAAGCTTACTGCTATAACTGAATCCAACTCAGTTCTCCTCTTGCGTTGAGAGTAAAAATGAGATTTACTTATATTCAAGAGAGCCGCCCCTGGTCCAACTCAAATAGAAAGACAATCAGCAGACGGCATCGCTAATTTGACCGGCTTATATCATTCAAAGATTCTCAGCTTGAACGTCTCCATTTAAGTTCTTTTCATGGTCAGCGTTGCATTGGTGCAGCGGCCGATCTGTTCTGGTCATTCCATCCTATTTTCTTTTGGTTTGTGGTCCTGTTTAATTTTGATTTTTAAATTTTGGATGCAATTGTATTTGTTCAATATTGTTATTCATTCAACACGTGTAGGACATCTGTTCAATTCAAATGGAAAGACCTTCAAGCCTAGGTAATTTAATCGGCTTCTATCATTTAAAGATTCTGGAACTGGCCGGTGACCTGGTGTGTTGTGAACTGCGGAAATTAATGCAATAAAAAAGAATGTAGGAAACAAACACAGCAGGAAAGAAAAGAGTTGAAATCTGTCTTGTGTTAGAAAGGTTGAAACCGATTTATCAGTTATCTTCTACTTCGATAAGATTTCTATTTTTGCATGTGTTGATAAATTTAAGTGAGATGTTCCGTTAAGGATGATAATATATTGTGGTGAAAGTTTCCAGTCAATCAAATTTGATATTGTTACGGATAATAATATATTGGGTTAAGATTTATATTTTTGCGTGTGTTGATTCATGCATTTATCTTTTTGGTCAATCTTGATATGCATTTATTTTTTGGTCAATAAGATATATTTTTTTGCATGTGCTGATAAATTTAAGTGAGATGTTATGTTACTGAGAATAACAAGTGTCACGTATTTGCTTTTATACTATTGTAATTATAGCTTTTTAGATTTGAAAAAATAAATTGTAAGTTTTATTAATGTGAATAAAAATAAATGTAAGTTTTGTTAATTATAGTGTTTTAGTATTGTTTCTATTTTTGCATGACCCATCCCTAATTTTAACTCTAATCCTAACTCTAACAATAAATTCTAAACCACTATTGTAATCTTGAACCTATTTTTAACCCTACCTATGGTCATACCACTATCCATAACTATAAACATAACTATGGATGTGACCTTAACCTTAACAGTAAAGAATTGTATCAAAAATAATCTATGAAATCTATGAATTAATATTGGGAATAAGATTTAGAATAAAGATATTGATCAAAAGAGTAAAATTCTAGAACATTATATCTTAGTGATTTTTATTAGTAATATTTAATTTTTAATTTATTTTAATTTTGAATAACCATAATTTTCATATTATTCATAATTCTAATTATAATGCTTTTAAGATTATAATAATTAATAATAATAGGATTAAAATTATAATTTAAGTAATAATTATAATAATTTTATTTATTTTAATTTAATTCTTAGTTGTATTGGAAAATTAAAAAAAGTGGCAATGTCAAATAGTTTAAGATGTAATTTAAATTTTTATGTTAATAAAATTTAGAAAGTAGAAAAAGTAGGAATGTTAAATAGTTTAAGATTAATTTAAATTTTTGTTTTAATTGTGTAAAATCAAATCCTAAATTATCTTCATATTCTAATTTATGACATATTTTATTATTTTAATAGTGTGAATCCAAATCATCTCTATAAAATAACAAATTGATTTTTGTGAGATTTTCTTTAATTTTAATGAAGTTTAATAAAGCAAACAAAAAAATCATTCTAAAAAATGTTAAAAAAATAGTTTACTTTGCTTTCCTACAAATTTGTCCATGACACTCCAAACTTCTTAAAAAATTATATTAAGAGAAATAATTTTTATAATTTATAATTTTAAATATTTAACATGTTCACTTAAAAAAAAAAAATTATATTTGAATAACATAAAATTATAGTTTTTAATTGGTTGAAAACCAACTTATTAATAACTAATTAGGAAAAAGAGCTGAAGAAGTGATTACAATAGTACTGTGGCAAGTACTAAATATTGAGTTAAACTTTTTAGCCATCAATCTTATTCTTGTGTAAGGAAAGTAATGATATGATTTGTTAATGTGTTCTTAAATATATGGATGGTATTCATTTTTAAGTATATCATAGTCTATTGTAAAGACTTTGGTTTAAAATTGATTGGTTTCTTTTTAATGTTCTTGAATCATATTTTTAAAAGATGAAAAAAATACAATTTAAAAAATTAGTTATATTACTCTTCAAATAATTTTGATGTAATCTAAATATATGGTACAAAACATGCTAGTAAAATGATGTAAAATTATACTTCTTGTTTGAAGGGTAATTAATATGATTAATTATCATATTGATCTACTCTTCAAATAGTCTTGGTTTAATCTAAACACATAATAGAAAATATACTAATAAAATGATTTATTATACTTCTTATTTGATGTGTAAAAGAAGACTAACATGATTGGCTATCACATTGATTTTAATTGTATTGAGGTACACACCATATGAAGTTGCCAATGTCCCATCCCTTCTCTAGATGGCTATTGGCAAGAATTCTTGAAGTTATGACTTCCAAATCAAATGTTGCTATAAAGACTACAACATCTACTCTAGCAAGTAACCAACCACCTCAAAGAGTAATAAACCAAAGTCTGAAATATGTGCAACCATATTTATTATTATTTTCTTTGTCTTCCTTGAGTGTCATACTTTATGATGGCTCTATTCATTGTTTCATTGCCTTAGATGTCCATATATTCACTTAGTGAGTCATGAAAGCTACACCTATATGTCAACTAGCACTTGTAACCTTAAGAATTTAAGTATCAATGTTTATGTAAAACTACAAACTACTCCTAATTGTTATCTGCAACCACATATTCCATTTAAGCAATATTGATATGTGACTCTTTTTTATTCATAGTGCCCTATTCACAAAGTCGGCATTGAAAAGTAATATGATGAGTTGGGTGTCTCATTTATAGTAGGAGAAGCATATCACTAGGCAGTAGGCAGTGGGGAAGCAAGCAACAAGTGGTTTTTCCTAAAGTCACTATGCAAGTATTAAGCTTTTGATGACACACTTCAAGGAAAGCAACAAGAGGGAAATGGTTGAAAGGTGAGGTAAGATGGGGCAGCAATTGTATAAGATGTGTGTTGGAAGCTTGGATCCCTACAAACATTCCATAATGTAAGTATGACTTCAGTTCAAGCAAGTGGTTATGAAGCCAGTGCCTAGATAAACCATAGTGTTAGCTAGCAATGCATCAACTCATTACAAAATTTGATTGAAATGTGTAAGAAAAACAAACTAACCATGTTATGAGACAATGACTATGTTATGAGATAAATTTCCATTAAGTGCTCTCACATTAATAGTTTATTGGTTAACGAGAAAACATAGGTATCTAATTAAAACTATCATGGCATAAATTTTGTTGAATGTTTCTAAATGAGTCCACCAGAGATCAAATCTTGTTGAGTTCCAAGGCTCTAACATCATAAGGGATGAGGTCGGGATCGTGTCTCAGGTGAATTTGGTAGAATAGATACCCCTCGGTCATTGGCTCTTAGCCGAAGAGGTTTAGCCTGGGTTTGATATAAAAACCATCCATCCAAAAAAAATGGTGAATTTAAGTGTTGTAGTTTGGGATACATGAATTTTTCAAGCTTTTGAGGCATGGGTTGTTCTCATGGCATATAGTTTTAAAAAGGATCTTCTTTTTAAATTTATCTATATTTTTTATGTTTCAAGGGTAAAAATTCTTTTAACATTTGAGATGACAAAAAAGTTATTATTATTATTGGTGGTGCATTTGATATCTATTTCACTTTTCACTAAAATTATGGTTTGTTTTAATATTCTTATTGTGGGAATGAATGGTGACTCCCCAACACCCCCAAGGATAGTTGCTAGACGAAAACCACTTCCACAAGAGAGAGAAAATGGCAAGAAAGATTTCTTCACAATGGAAGATTGAATATTGGTTGAATATACTCAAATAAGCTTAAATTGATTCAAATGTACAAGAGATTCCTTGCTTAGAAAGGCAAGGTAGAGAGATAGGATTAGACAAGATCATGAAAAGTGTCTAAATCCTATTACATGAGACAACTAAAAAAGTAATCACCTAGGAATCAAGCAATACTAGCAAGATAAGATAAGTTCTAGAAAATCCAACTAAGACTTCTAGAAAGAATCTTATATCCTAAGTAAAACATGTGAATATGTCCCCTAATTACCTAGCAAATGAATTAGCTAGGCACAAGACATTTATTCACACCAACACCCCCCCTTAAGTGTAACTTAGGGAAAATATTATTATGCAAACTATGCAAAGATGCAAGGATGAAGATGGGTCTTGACTACTAGGCCATGTTAGGTACCCATTTACAAATGAGAAAAGGAGAAAACCCAATGGGAGAAAACTCCTCTCCAATTTAAGAGAGAAAACAAAAGAAAACAAACCAACATGGTGTATGGAGGACTCAGTGATATCCCCTAAGGACTAAAACCATCATGTATATACAATCAATGACCCCCCCATAAGAGGTTAATTTAGAGAGATAATATATCCCCCTATAATGAAGAAGCTCCAATGTTGATGATGAATGCCTGAAAACAAAATATGACCCAATGTTTGCAAGCAACACATCTTCCCTTAGGAAGAAACAAACCCATTAGCTAATGAAGAACTCACTCTGTGTCCAAATAAAAGGAGGAAGAATGAATGCTCATGTATGCCTCTAAAAACTAAGTAGGAATCTCCAAGCTTGAATAAGTCACAAGATCATCATGGTCAAACTCAACCAAGAAACATGACAAATCAATTGAAGGAGGAGACTCAAGAATGTCAATCTCCAAAGACAAAGTAGATGGTATAACAGTTGTGTTGAGACTGTCATCAAAGAGGAGAGAAACTCCCTCAAGTGTGTCCTCCAAATTTGCAGTATGAGACTCCAAGGAAAAGTTAGAAACACCTGTCAAATATTCATCCCACAAAGTAAGGTTTGGAAAAATATGATCATCTTGTTGAATATAAAAATCAATGGTTGAAGAAGTAGGAGGTGGAGGAGTAGGAAGCTTAGCACTGGTCTCTAGAATACCAAGGTGTAGATGACCAAACTTCTCCTCACTAACATGGTTCACACTCAATGTAGTGTGTGATGCGGTCAAAGGAACATTATCATCTTTTGAAGAAAAATGTGAAAAAGAATACACATGAGATGAGTGATCAACCATCCCGATAGCAACAATATCCCTAGTCTCCAAGTCCCTTATGTACACCCTATTTGGAGTGAATTCAATTGTTTTACCTTGACCCCCATGAGTAATTTGATAATAGAAAGGAGATTTGTGGACAAAGAAGGAACACAAAGCACATCATTGAAGGTCCCTTCCCCCATATCAATAGAACCCTTCCCACTTACCTTCATACATGTATTGTGGCCCATCAATATATGAGGTGAATTACAAGGCTCAAAAGAAGATAACATATCCATAGAAGATGCCCTTGAATCAAGAAGCCATCTATGATATTCAGGACTTGTAGAGGCCAAGAGTGCTTGTCCTTTCATTTTATGTAGCCCAAATGTAGATGTTGTATTCTTTGACTGAGATGATGATGAGGGGGTAGGCGATTGAGATGCTAAAGAAGAAGTAGAAGAAATTGACGAGGGAAACTGAATGGTGACTCCCAAACACCCCCAAGGATAGTTGCTAGACCAAAACCACTTCCACAAGAGAGATAATGAAAAGAAAGCTTGCTTCACAATTCAAGATTGAATATTGGTTGAATATACTTGAATAAGCTTCAATTGATTCAAATGTACAAGAGATGCCTTGCTTATAAAGGCAAGGTAGAGAGATAGGATTAGACAAGATCATGACAAGTGTCTAAATCCTATTACATGAGACAAATAACAAACTAATCACCTAGGAGTCAAGCAATACTAGCAAGATAAGATAAGTTCTAGAAAAGCCAACTAAGACTTCTAGAAATAATCTTATATCCTAAGTAAACTTAACATGTGAATATGTCCCCTAATTACCTACTGAATTAATTAGCTAGGTACAAGACATTTATTCACACCAACACTTATGAAGATTCAAGTGAAAGCCACAAATTTACTTGAAGTGGCAAATCTACAAGTGTTTTTAGATCACTACTCCTATCCCCCAAGGAATGGATATTCTAAAGTTTCAGAAGTATTATGGTGAGGGATATCCACAAACACATGTTTTGACATTCAATTCCATGTGTACAGATTTCTTCCACCATGATGCATTAATGGCTAAGTTTTTTCTTGGGTCTCTTAAGGTCGATATAGCTCTTGAATGGTACTATTCCTTACCTGGCAATTTCATATTCTCATTTGATCATATTGTGAATCAAATTCTAAGACAGTTCTAGGAAAACATTGGGCTGAAGATGGCTTTCTCTAATCTCATCTAGTGTAAGCAAGGAAAACATGAAAATAGTAGCTACTAAATTCATAGCTTGCTATCAAGTGTTATTTTCACAAATTTCTTACCATTTTCCTAACTTGGATGTCCAAAAGGTTTTCATTAGGAACCTATAGATGTCTTGGTAGGAGAAATTTTCCTTCATGAAAAATCCTTCTTTTGCACATCTATGTGCTACATTATGAGAGTATTAGTAAATGATTTCTAAATTTGGGGGATCATCCTCGCACTCCTATTCCAACGGTGGGTCTATAGTGTTGATCTTTGGAAAAAACAAGATCATTTCAAATGTGGTCTCTTTAACTAATGACAAGGGCCTCAAATACAATAGGCACTTTACAAACTTATCTGAATCATATTCTACTATCTTAAAGAAATTGTTAAAAGATAAAGTCTTGACTTTGCCAGATCCTTGACCTCTCACTAAGCCCTATCTCAACTGGTATGATGAGCATGCATTTTTCCAATACCATTGAGTTCATGGACATGATACCAAAAGATGCAAACATCTGCAACATGAGATTCAAGATCGCATCTATAACAGTACCATCTATCTCAATGAGAAGAAGAAAAGTTCTAACAAGTTTTTGGCAAAGGCTAATAGTGAATTCCAAATTTACACTGATCCATTTCCATCTCATTCTATGAACATAGTTGTAGAACCTTTGGGTTCCAGTAATGTTGTCCCTTCAGAGTATGTAAATATGGTTTCATTTACATGCATTCCTCTTGCCTAGCCTATGAATGGATCACCCGAATATAACTTTCATACTTAATAATTTTCCTACATTCCCACTCGCATCAATGGAAACATTGTTACTGGCACCCTGGTGGACCCCACGAGCCATGTGAACATCATAACAAAGGAGGCTCTACATATCTACTTTCTACATAGGGAGGAATACGAGAAATCATAGACCACTATATGTACATATGATGGACTCTCGGTCCCTCCTCTTGATTCTATCACTCTTTTAGTCTTGGTAGGACCAAGGGCCATAGATACTTCTTTTGTTATAATTTTAGAGTTATATTTATTCAGAGTGAAACTAAGCATTATGTGGCTAGTTTCTATGAATGGAATCGCTTCATTTATTCATGAATTTCATAAGTTTTCTCATGAGAGTTTTTTACACATTGTGCACAACACTAATTACAAACCACTGGTGTCACATGGGGGCTTCTCATTAGATCACTTTTGGCCCACTCTCATTGGTATGATCCCTCTAAGGATGGAATTGTTATATTGTTCCTATGTCAAGTATCATACTAGGGGCATGATGCTAAAAGTGACCTACCCTGTATCCCACTATGCCATTTCAATAAAAGGTTGTATGATTGTGCAACAACAAGCTACCTCCTTTCAATAGAAGGGGCACGGGAAGCTTGCTCATGCCCAAGAGACTTCCTCTTCTTCTACTCCATATACTTCCACTTCTTTCCCTATTGTGGTGCCCTTGGATCCTTCTCCCATGCCCCGCATGGGGAGCTTGATGGTACTTGCTTAGCAAGAAATCCAAGCATCAAGTACTTGAACTTCCCATCTTTTCCATAGTGCCTAGTCCCATTATTTATGGCAAGGGGAAGGGACCTTCTAGAGTTTCCCTTATGTATCAGACTCAACAGCCTCTTACCATTCTTTCCCCTCCAATAGCTAATGGGAAGAGGCATGTTGTTGAGGCAACTATGTCTACTTCTCCACCTGCTAGTGTTTCTGCTCCTGCGCTTCCTACTCCTACTCCTATCCAAGAGGCTGCTCTTCCACAAGAAATAGTTTTCGAGGGCACTACTATGGAAAAATAGGTGCCTCTCATCCCTTCTCAATCAACGACTTCTAATTCCTAAAGCTAACGAAACTGACTTTTGCATGAGCATAAGCGTTAGAGAAAGGCTCTAGCTACTAAACAAGTTACCTTGCAAAAGATAGGAGAGCTAACAACTCTTGTTTCAAAACCTCCTATTGTGCCTCCCTCTTTTGCTCCTTCTTCAGTTCCACTCACTTCAGTTCTACTTTCAGCTCCTTCGACGAATGCTATTGATCTTCACCCCAAAAGGATGTAGGTGTTCATCGCTCCCTTGGTGGAGCCCCCTCTTTTGATGTCCCTTCTAGACATCCCTCCTTTTTCCCAACCCATGGACATGCCGAATGCCAAAATGGTGTCCACTATAATTTTATCCTCTTCCTCCTCACCTTTTGCTTCTTCTATGGGGATTCTACATCCTTCATTCAAGCAAAATTTGGAGGACGAACTCACTTCAAGTAGAGGCTGAAAGAAGGGATCACCTTCTTTAGAATAGATTCTTTCTTTGTCTTGCGTCATCTTTCTGACAGAGGTAGTCCCACCGTCTCCTGAGTTTTTCACTATCCCTCTTAACGAGGTCGACAGTGGATTTTGGGTGCCTCCTTCCTCTCGCACCCGGTTAACAAATGGAACTCTATTTAACTACATATTTAACTCGGTGGATGATGTCCCAACTCTATCAGTGAACTTTGCGAGATCAAAGACCTTCACCTCACAAGAGCTCAGTGAAGAAGACCTTGAGGGGCCTTATTCCTTGGCCCTTGTCATAAGATATTCAAAGGGTGATCCCCTCACTATCCTAACCTTCCAGGTTCATCCACCCTCCCTATATAATGATCTAGATTAGGAGAACAATGATCTCCTGATTGATGAGGACTAGGGGGGTACCTCTTCTTTATTTGTATATTAGATTTCTGTGTGTTGTGTTTCCCCCCATGCTTGTCTTTATGTGTTCTTAGAGTACTATTGCTACCCTTGTAGGTGCTTGGATACATGAGTGAAATTGTGTCATGAACTTCCTATATATGTTTAATCATTCTTCTATATTTTGTAACTTTGATTTTCAACAATTGGGGATGATGCAAAGTGTTGGGGGCATTTAGGCCTTCCTTCCATGTTGACCCAATTTTTTTTATTTTTTTTAATATGGTCTTCCTCACAATCTAGGAACTTTGGGGACTGATTATCATTTGTTCACATACATCATGGGTTACCTATGAGAACTAATCTAACCCTGAGCTCCCAGATCCCCCTATCTCTTGATTTCTTTGTCTATGCTTCTCTCTTGTTTTCTTTTCCTCTACTTGCCTCTCTTTCTACTTGTTTTGTGATGTTGTGGTGCTTATGTGTTGTCCCTTGTGTCTATGACAACATTTCCATGTTTACATCTCGCTATGTCTCATGGGCCACAACATCACTACCTTTTCTTTCTTTCCCTAGGATGCTACGTGCTCCTTTGATTCACACACACCATCCTAAGGGGGGGCTACTACTTCTCTAATTTTCAATAAGATGAATTCGATGGCCGACAAATCCCTTACTGAAAATTTTGCATTTTTCAAAAACCACATCCTTCAACAAGGATCCCCTTCTAGAGATTTTTCTTTCAAAAGGAAACTATTTTTATCGGATTCCTTGACGAAAGAGATCTTTCAAAAGGATTCCTTGATGATAAAATCATTTGCAAAAAAATCTTGATTTTCAAACGGAGTGTCCCTCTGTGTGGACCCATTGCTATTGTGAAGTGTTCCTAAGGGACCCCTTTGAGAACTTCTCCTT
>VDFB02283405.1:0-10790 GCA_007258455.2 Sequoia sempervirens
AGAGACGGAAGTAGCAGGCGCAGATGCATTGAGCGATTCTGGTTTATGCAGTAACTTATTTGATGTTTATCACGATTGAAGGATCTCTCAATCAGTCTATTGAGGGCACAGATGTGCAGTCCATAATTAATTGCTTCCGAATGCAGTTGTTGTCGACAATTCTTTGTTTAGAAATATTTCAAAAGCTTCCATTGAGACCAAAACATTCGTGATTCATTGCGGTGAGTGATCCAAGGTCTTTTTTTTCTTTCAGATTTTAGGTTTTTATTGTTTCCATTGGTAGGCCTGGTGATTGCTATTTAGGGTTTGCTATCTTGAAGCAGTCCATAGCTTAGTTTTTCCCATGGACAAGATTGAATTCAATTATGTTGCGTTTTCTTGCAAATTTTCAATTTTGGCCCTAGATTGCCAATTATCATGTTTGATTCTCTCTAGGGCCTGGGTATTTGGATGAGTGACCTAGAGTCACCATATGACTTTGGCCTTGATGTTCAAGACCTATGCGTCATTTAACAAAGTCGCCATTTGTAACAAAGTAACTGATTGGATTGTATAAGTCTAGGATTCGGGAAGTAAATACTGTAAGAATTACCTTCTACTATATTTATGTTTTTGGCAGTTAATAACAAGCGAGTAGAAGTATTCTTATTTACTCCTTAAGATAATTGCTATAGTATATTCATGACGAAATCTACTACTGCAACTTTCAATAGGTGTCATTTGACCATCGCAACTAGCCTCATAGTCAGATTTTAGTTCATCGATGACGAATCTAACAAACTTTGTCATTTTCATCGCACTACTATTATATAATGGCCACAGGCCCATTTGTTTATCTTAAGAATGTTTAATTTTAAATGGAATCATAACTCATTTTTTAGACAGAATAAACAGATGAGCCGCAAATAATGCAGGCAAAAAATGTTTTTTTTTAACTAATTCCAGAAGAGGCCTGATTTGCTAAAGTTGAACGGATTGTAACTCTGCAGTGTCCTCCATGGATAGTGCTTGCCGAAGCATCTCAAAGTTTGCAACCAATGCTTACAAATTTGACAGTTGGACTTCCCACACTTTTTCCTAAATAATCTATTGGATTGTTGTATTTGGCTATTTGATCCAGAGGCAATGTCACCAAGATCCAAAGAAATCTTAAAGAAATTGAAAGGGCCTATAAGGAGAATAACCATCACTTCTATTGCTTTGGGTCAAAGCAATCGTAGGAGATGGTATTTTTATCAACCTTTTTATCCGTTAGGTCGTTTGAAGATGGTGTGGCTATTTTTAACTATTTAGTGTGCCAATAATAATGGCACTATTAGGTAGTAGGCCAACCTTTTCCTTTCTAGGTACTGGCCAAACCATTTTGGGCTTTTTTCGGATTGATTAAACCTTTTTTTGCAATGTTTCCACTAATCTACCTTTTTGGTCAGTGCATTAAAATCAATGTATTCAAGCATACTTACTTGTAGATGGGAACTGGTAGTTGTACGGGAGAGGGGGATGGGTACTAGTATTTCATTTCAAAAAGAGATGGAGAATACTAAAATATTATTTATTTCTTTATATATGATTGAGATTTAGAGAAAAAAAATCATACAGTGAATATCTAACTTCAAAGAATGTAAAATACAAAAATTAACATTTTAAAGTATTGAAATAGATGTCAACTAAAGAAAAGATTAATTTTAATTTATATTCATATTTGATAATCATCATGCCATAATCACCAGAGATGGCAGACAGAGATTGGGAGTGGAATGCCATTATATTAAATTGCTAAAAACATAATACTTGTAGATGACTATTTTTTCAATTAATTGATAAAACTTCAATACATGTACACATCTTAAGCCTTATCATTGTTTCTCTTTGTGCTATTACCTCTTTGGGATTTGATAAGAACATTTTCTGCTACAAGAAACTTGTAAATTTTCATGTCAAAAAATAGAAATTTTAAATTCTACTATTACTTCAGAGTTTTTACCTTTTGACAACCACATATCAGCACTGTAGGAAAACTCGGGTTTGATTAGAAATATAGTATCTCTGGGCAGCCATGTACCATGTTTTTGAAATAGTGGCATTCCTGCCCTGGTCTCTGTCTGCCATTTCTAGGTGACTACAGTTTAAAATTTAATTATTTATGTCACGATGATGGTTATCAAATCTTTACTCCCATTGACATCTATTTTTGGTACTTTGAAATGATGTTTTTAATTTTTTAAGTATTTTACTGTTACATGGATAAAGTTGTATAGTTATAGTATAATTATTTGTTTCTAAATTTCTAATTATATATTTAGCTTAAATTTTTTGCAATCTTCAAGTACTTGTCTTGCAGTTTTTGAAACATGGCGTAGTGGTTCTCGTCCTTTTCTCCTGAACTGGTTCCTGGTTCTTGGCAATTATCAACTCCAACTATGTGAGTTTGATGCAAATGTGGTTCCATTCACACAACCAATGGGGCATATCTTGAGAACCTGGAATAAACTCACCCCATTACAAAAATATGAGCTCTTAGAAAACACTTCATTTACAATACCTTATAAATTATGCTGCGTCTAGTTGAAAACAGTGTCAATATACCGTAACCTTTGTACACTTAACTTCTTTTTCTTTGGCTGACATTTCAGCCTATCTTCCACTTGCTCCTTTAGCTATCGAGTAGGTGAAGGGTGTGAGCTTCCTTCACTAGTCATTATGCTCTTCATCAAATATTTCTTTATGTTCTTAGAATCCCTCTTTCCTCTCTTACTTATGATCTTAGATACATTTGTCATTGTCCTCCTTTTTAGGTTGTGCCTCACAATCTTTATCATACTTCTTTTCTTGCTCTTTTTCTAACTTTTCATCCTCTTACCTAATATTTTGTGGAATACCATACATCACCCTTTTATCTGTATCAATGCCCCATGAATTCTTTTGGAATGATAAGATTCTTTTTTTTTTTTGCTTGGTAAATGCTGTCATGGGGACAGCTCCCTTTTCATTAAAATTCAAAACAAAGATACATAATATATGTGTCAGACCTCTACTGGCCTCTCAGCTGCATAATGTATATCATGCCCTTTGAGAAGGCAGTAATTCTCTCTACCTGGGCAGCAGAGAAGAGATCACCATTTTCACTTACAAAATAACTGAAGGTTTCCATATTTTTCCTCATCAGCCCCTCAGTAAACAAGGTCAAGGCTCTGTCAGACACTTTCTTCTTCCTCACTGCAGCTGTGTCGAATATCCTTGCAATGTAGCCAGCAGACAGCCTCTTGTCAATGGAAGAGATCTCGGCCTGCACCTCCTCCTTATTTCCCTCCGCAACCAGACAGTTAGCTACCACCGACCCCCATGTCTTCGCCCCAATCACTTGTACAATGTTTGTTAGAAGTTCCTCATAGATTTTGCCATCATGTGAAATGATTATTGATATTCATAATTGCGTGATTACAAGAGGAGATGGAAACTCCTTGTAAAGAAACTTACAAGATGATGTTTCTAAAAAGAAACCATCGTTAACTGAAGCAAACTAAAGCAATAAACTGAAAGATGCTAAAACCAATTAAAGCGTAAATAGAAGTTACTAAAAACTAACTAAGATAACTAAAAGTAAACAGACGACTAACTAAAGCTAAGATGACCATTAATATTGCATTTAATATTTTAATATCATGCACATGACCGGCCTCCCAAACACCTTCGCCTAAGGAATGATAAGATTCTTAGATTAGTAGTTGCAGATTCTTTATCCAAGGATATTCAAGAACAATATCTAAACAATTCATGGCCATAGCATATGTGATAGAAATTTGAATCCAAATCCAAATCATCCATAGTAAGTTTCAATTCTTCAAAACTTGAAATCCATTCACCTTATACCTGTCTCTTTGACATTCTATTTTTTGAACCTGCAGTTGTTAAGCCAGATCAATGAAGATGAAGATATAACTACCATTCAAGTTTTATGGTGGTAATGTCTTCCTTTTGAACCCATCTTCACTTGGAAACAAAACTCATAAACCTTTATCTTTCTTTTCTTGTTCCAAGGTCAGGGTTCACTCTAATTTTTCAGTCTTACTTTTTATTTTGTTAATCTGTTTACTTCTTCAATTAGGGGTTGAATTCCTAAATAAAGTTAAAGGTAGTCTTTTTAGGTCATTGGGTTTGAATTCCTAAGTAAAGTTAAGGTAGTCCTTTTAGGCCATTAAGGTCACCGTCCTGCTCCGCCGGTCTTCTACCGGTTCACCAGCCGGTTTGAAGAAAGCCCTTCCTACCCGCCCTGGAGTTCTTTCCAGAAACCGAAACGGCGATGGCTGTGTCAGTTCGACGCGATATGGAGGATGAAAACACCGTTTTATGCGCCTTGAGGTGCTTATCGCCCAGGAGTTCGATCCTGCCTGGTAATTGTTGCCAGCGATATCCCAGCGTCGGTTACTTTGTTTAAACAACGCAGATCTGCTCACGGCTGCCCGAGATCTTGGTCCATGCTGCTGGTTTCATTCCGTCTTCCATTCCGGCTGGCGAAATCTTTATTCTGGCTTTCCTTTGGCTCACCCCCATGCTGGCCTCCCAGCAAGCCTCCCCACCGTGCCAGAACAAAACACACTGTCTGCAACATCACCTGCCTACAGCTGTCCCCACCAGCAACCACTCTGAGTGAGCTGGAATCCATTCAAACTGAGCCCCCTTACTTTAATATTATAAAAAATTAAGGGTGGCGTGAGCAGTAAAGAGTTTTGATTTGCCATCCAGCACTCTGGCAATCCGGTTAAATTTTTTCATTTTCAATTTTGTTTGGTTGTTTATCAAATTTTGTTGTGGTGTTAAAACTTGGTGATTTTGTTTTCGTCTGACTGGCATCTTTATCTAGAGGTTATTGCAATTATATCAACTTTAAAAAGTCATTAAAAACCAATGTTGAGGGACATTTAAAATTGCAGATTTAGAATGATATTGAATGTTAAATATATTATGCCCAAAATGGATGAATTTCTGCAGCCAAGGTGTTGGAATTCAAACAGATTTAAATGATACAGGGCAGCAAATATAGTTTTTTGGGAGAGCTGAAGGATAAAAAAAGAGAGACTTTTGGAGGTGAAGCAATAAAAATAAGAAAAAATCAGCAGCTGGATGGAGAATAGACAGCAGTTTTGAATGCAAGAGAAGTGGAAAAAAATCGACCTCTAACATGGCTAGAAAAATCTGCACATGATAACTAGTTTTGAAGTCACAATTTTGGAGTGATGCTGGAGGAATAAGAAGAATTAAGAATAAAGCAAGTACAGGGGAATAAATCAGAATTTGGCATGTCTATATTTGTATTTTCTGCTGTAAAACTTTGAATTGGAACCATAGAATAAAGTGTGGCATATTTTGGAAAAAACTTGTGTGGTTAAATTTTGAGTGGAAATTTGTTGCTGAGAGATTTATTTGCTGCATTAACTCTTAGTCTGATAAGACCCAGAGTTATTGTCCTGCATTATTTGGTATCAGAGCAGGTTTGAGTGTTGAGGAAAAGATCTAGAAATTGTCTAAAGAAGAAGCCAATATGGCTTACAGAGGAAGAGGTTGGAGAGGAAGAGGACCTAGAGGGTGGAGAGCCCAATTTGGCAGAGGCAATTCAAGGTCTCACAGCACGGATGGAAGCCATGGAAATGGCACAAAGGAGAGGAGTCCATACAGTGGACATAAGTGATGACGAAGAAGAGTAGGTTGCTGAAGGCAGAGAGGAAATGAACCAGCTGGGTTTAGACCCAGGAGAAGAGCGTTTCATTAAAGCCATTACAAAAGTAGGTTCCAGGCCACGATTTGATCCTCCAAGTTACAAAGGCGGGTTAAATGTAGAAGAGTTGCTGGATTGGATTGGTGAAATGGATAAGTATTTTGAATACGACAATACTGAAGAAGAGTAAGAGGTGAAATATGCTCGCACCAAATTGAAGCTGCACGCATCCCTATGGTGGGATCACCTACACGAAGACAGGCAGTGAAAGGGAAAGGAAAAAATAAAATCATGGGATCGAATGGTGACGAAGATAAAATCCAAATTTCTACCAACAAACTACCAAATTAATTTGTTTAGAAAACTTCAAAATTTAAAACAAAAGGAGAGCAGTGTTGAAGAGTATACCGAAGAGTTATACGGGTTAAGCATAAGAGCCGGTCGTGAAGAAGATGATATGGAACAAGTTTCAAGATATCTGAATGGTTTGTGCATATCCATCCAAGATGAAATTAGTATGGTTAATATTCATAGCGTGGAGGAGGCATATCAATATGCCTTGAAAGTGGAAGAAAAGCTCAATAGGAAGCAACAAAATAACTCTCGGGGTAGAGGCAAATTTTCATGTGGAAGAGGACCACCGAACGGCGGAAGAGGCTTCTAAAACAAGCAAGAGGAAGCAAGCTCGTCAAGTGCGAGTGTGCAAGAAGGCAAGGGAAGAGGAGATTTCCCTAAAGGAAGAGGAGACTACTCTCGTGGAAGAGGGTCATTTGGAAGAGGTAGAGGAAGAGGTTTCAACTTCACATGTTTTCAATGTGGAGAAGTAGGCCATCAGGCATTTGAATGTCCACAAATCCAACAAGATGTTGGAAAGGGAAAAGAGTCCAGAATGCATGTTGCACAAGCTGAAAATGAGAAGGAGACTTCAACAAAGCATGTAGCAGACCTCGAAGATGGAGAGTCATTTATGTTGTGGAGAATTTTATTGAATCCAAAAAAATAGAAACCGGAGCCAGTTCAAAAAAGAAATTTGTTTAAAACAAGGTGTAAGGTAAGTGGAAAATGTTGCAAAGTTATTGTGGACAGCGGTAGCACTGATAATATAGTGTCTGAAGAAATAGTGGACAAGCTGAAATTGAAGAGAATCAAACATCCCAGCCCATACAAAGTTTCATGGTTACAAAAAGAGCATCAATTATTGGTGAATGAACAATGTATGGTTAATTTTCAGATTGGAATTTACAAGGATGAAGTCATGTGTGATATAATGCCAATGGATGCCTGTCATATTCTTTTGGGCAGACCATGGCAATTTGATAGACAAACTGTTCATGATGGGCAAATGAATACATATACAATCAAGAAAGATGGAGAATAATATATATTGAATCCATTGAATAATAGAGAAGGAGAAAATGAAAACAAACCCAAGGTATGCTTAGTTTCCGGAAAGCAATTTTTGAAAGAATTCAAAAGGGAGAAACCATGTTTTGCAAATTTGCAGCAGTTGGGGCAGCAAAGAATGAGGATGAAATACCAAAAGAAATTCAAGAGATTTTGGGTGAGTATGCTGAAATATTAATGAAGGAGTTATCCGATGGATTGCCACCTATGAGAAACATTAGTCATTGTATGGATTTGATTCCCCGTGCAAGTTTACCAAACAAGGCACCATACCGAATGTCACCACAAGAGAATGAGGAAATAAATAGGCAAGTGCAAGAGTTGTTGGATGAGGGGCTGATTAGAGAAAGTTTGAGTCCGTGTGCATTTCCAACAATGCTAGCACCAAAGAAAGATGGAGATTGGCGGATGTGTATGGATTCGAGAGCAATAAATAAGATAACTATCAAGTATCGATTTCCTTTGCCACGAATGGATGATATGATGGATTGTTTGAGTGGGGCTAAGTATTTTACCAAAATTGATTTGAAGAGTGGGTACCATCAAATTCGCATAAGAGAAGGGGATGAATGGAAAATCGCTTTCAAAACAAAGGTTGGATTATATGAATGGATGGTGATGCCGTTTGGTTTGACAAATGCACCAAGTACTTTCATGAGATTGATGAACGAAGTGTTGAAACCATACCTTGGTAAGTTTGTTATAGTATATTTGGATGATATTCTGATTTTTAGTAAGACAAAAGAAGAGCACTTGCAACATGTTAGAGCTATTTTACAAATGCTGGAAGAAGAAAAGTTAATGGTGAATTTGAAAAAATGTAGTTTTATGAAAGAAGAATTGGTATATCTGGGTTTTGTGATTTTTAGCAATGGTCTGAAAATGGATCCGGAAAAAGTGAACAATTGTTGAGTGGCCTTCACTGAAGAGTATGTTTGAAGCAAGAAGTTTCCATGGATTGGCAAGTTTTTATAGGAAGTTTATTAGAAATTTCGGTGGGATATGTGCACCAATTACAGAAACAATGAAGGGTAATAGAAAAGAATTTGTTTGGAAAGCTGCAACAGAGAGGAGTTTTAATATTTTGAAGGAAAAAGTGACGGAGCAGCTCATGTTAGCACTTCCAGGTTTTGGAAAAGTCTTCCAAGTTGATTGTGATGCAAATGGGACAGCGATAGGGGGAGTTCTAAGTCAAAAGGGAAAACCAATAGCTTACTTCAACGAGAAGTTAAATGAGGCAAAAAGAAAATACTCCGTGTATGATCAAGAATTTTATGCAATTGTACATGCACTCAAAAAGTGGAGACATTATTTGCTACCAAAGGAGTTTGTATTGTACACCGATCATCATGCATTGCAATTCATTAACAGCCAAGGTAACTCGAGTCAAAAGCATGTTAAATGGGTTGAATTTCTTCAAAGTTATTCATTTGTTTTAAAACATAGAAGTGGGAAATCAAATAGAGCTGCTGATGCATTGAGTAGAAGGTGTTTGTTGTTGAATGAAATGAGAGTAAGTGTTGTTGGTTTTGATTCGATGGGAGAGTTGTATGAAGAAGATGCTGATTTTAAAGAAGCTTGGGTAGCGTGTAAGAATCCAATAGGAGTGGATAGAACTCCATGGCTGGAGTTATTGAAGAAAATTTGTTGTTTAAAGGAAAAAGATTGTGCATACCTCAAGGTTCTATGAGGGAAAATTTGTTGAGAGAGAAACATACTGGAGGTTTGGGTGGACATTTTGGAATGGACAAGACTTTGGCACAGCTGAGTGAGAGTTATTATTGGCCGGGTATGAGTGCAGATGTAAAAAGAATGGTGCAAAGTTGTAGAGTATGTCAATATGCAAAATGAGTGAGATAAAACACCGGATTGTACCAGCCATTCCCAATACCGGAGAGACCATGGGAATGCATTAGCATGGATTTCGTTTTGGGTTTACCATGAACACAAAGAGGTAATGATTTAATTTTTGTTGTAGTGGATAGATTTTCAAAATGGCTCATTTTATACCATGTAAGAAGTGTAGTGATGCTTCCCACATAGCAAATTTGTTTTTCAAAGAAATAGTTCGGTTACATGGATTGCCAAAAAGTATTATTTCAGATCGAGATACAAAATTTGTTGGTCATTTTTGGCGTACTCTGTGGAGGAGAATGGGAACACTTTTGGGTTTTAGCTTAGCCTACCATCCACAAACGGATGGCCAAACTAAAGTTGTAAATCGAAGCTTGGGCAATTTGTTGAGGTGTTTGGTTGGGAATAAGCCAAGTCAGTGGGATTTGATATTTGGCACAAGCTGAATTTTCCTATAATAATTCAATTAATCGAAGTGCAGGAAAGAGTCCATTTCAAATTGTGTATGGGTACAGTCCAAGGGGAGTTGATGAATTGAGAGATAGTGCAGATTTGAATAGAAAGAGTGCTGTAGCAGAAGATTTTGTTGAGTATATTCACGAGTTGCACAAGGAAGTGAAGGGGAATTTGGAAAAGAGTGCCATTAAATATAATGAACATGCTGATGTGCATAGGAGAGCTCAAGAGTTTCAGATTGGTGAGCTGGTAATGGCACATTTGAGGAAAGAGAGATTCCCACAGGGAACATACAATAAATTAAAATGGAAGAAAATTGGCCTGTGCAAGGTTTTATGGAAGTTTTCATCAAATGCATATGAGATTGAGCTTCCAGTTGGTGTTGATATCTCTCCACTATTTAATGTTGCTGATTTATACAAATATCATGAAGGTGAATCAAGTGGACAACAAAGTATATCTTCAGATTTGCTGGATGTGCAAGACTGGATGCATCAATTGCCAGAGAAGAAGTGTGAACAGATTGATCAAATCATTGATTCACGGATTGCTAAACGCACAAGAAAAAAAGAGTATTGGGAGTATTTGGTACGCTAGAAGAATCGTGCAATAGATGAAGCTTCATGGGTCAGCGCTTCAAAATTGGAGAAGTTTGGAATTCCAGTTCCAGACTTGCCCAAATGTTCATGAGCTTTACGTTCATGGAACATTTGTCTTACCCAGTGTGTTTGATGTTGGAGCATTCGGGTATTCTGGCAATCCGGTTAAATTTTTTCATTTTCAATTTTGTTTCGTTGTTTATTAAATTTTGTTGTGGTGTTAAAACTTGGTGATTTTGTTTTCATCCGAGTGGCATCTTTATCTAGAGGTTATTGCAATTATATCGACTTCAAAAAGCCATTAAAAACCAATGTTGAGGGACATTTAAAATTGCAGATTTAGAATGGTATTGAATGTTAAATATATTATGCCCAAAATGGACGAATTTCTCCAGCCAAGGGGTTGAAATTCAAACAGATTTAAATGCCCCCTTTCTTGGCAAAAATTAAAAAAAGACTCAAAAGTCTTGAGAGAGGCGTGGAAGTTGAGGAGGCTAGAAAAATGATACAGGGCAGCAAATATAGTTTTTGGGAGAGCTGAAGGATAAAAAAAAGAAGAGACTTTTGGAGGTGCAGCAATAAAAATAAGAAAAAATTAGCAGCTGGATGGAGAATAGACAGCAGTTTTGAATGCAAGAGAAGTGGAAAAAAATCGACCTCTAACATGGCTGGAAAAATCTGCACATGAGAACTAGTTTTGAAGTCACAATTTTGGAGTGATGCTGGAGGAATAAGAAGAATTAAGAACAAAGCAAGTACAGGGG
>VDFB02283406.1:0-27112 GCA_007258455.2 Sequoia sempervirens
GAAATCTAATGTCTTTAAGATCCATAATTTTCAATCAATCTAAAATGTACTTAAACACTTTAAAATAATAGATGAGGTGTGGATTTGTAGAAAAAATGAAATGAAAAGCAAATTTGATGTCAGGAAGGCTACTCTTTATAAACCCTAATCCATCTCTGGTTAACCATAATCATTGGGATTTCAAGATTCATGGGGAAACAAACAACTATCAGACCATTGCCAAACGCTCAGCGCCCTTCACTCAGTCCATACCATCACAAGAATTTATATTTTAAGTGTGGGTTGGAAGAGTTCCACAATCATACTCTGTATGACGAAGTATCTTGGGAGAAATTTTATTGAATACGACTTTCTCCCGAATTAGCTTCGGCAACCACCAACTTCCACTCTGCAAAATTCCCGAAACGGAAGACGCCACCCCAAGTCGAAAAGCCCTCCCTTTCCTCTTGTCCACATATTTCTTCAACGCCGCCTCAATTTCAGGCGGTTTCTCTAAATCCACTTCTGCCAAGAACCTTCCCAATGTGATTGAGTCCTCCAGAGCCAATGCCCCGCCCTGCCCCAACTCAGGAGTCATCGGATGCATTGCATCTCCCACCACAGTCACATTGCCTTTCTGTGCTTTGCCTGCTATAAATGGCCAAAGATAGCGGTACTTAAAAATTGCCAAGCTTAAACTGCTAGGAACAGATCTCTTTATCACCTCCATTATTTCTTTGTTTCCAAAATTTTCCGCTAGATGGCGCGCTTCTTCTTGAAGAATTGCCGCATTGTACGAGATTTCTGCATCTGCATTTAGAAACAAGACGTGAGTTGGAATTGTTAATTTATTTAGGTAGAGTCTTATGCTACTATTTTGCTGTTTGTTTCACGTAGGTAGTGTTCTGATGGTTTCAAATGCAATTTTTTTAAGACAGATATAAGCATCTCTATTTTTATAAAATAAAATTTTATTTAAAAATTAAATAAAATGTGAAAAAATATAAAAAATAAAATGTAATCTTTAATTATATAATAAAATTATTTCTAATAGTCTGATCTAAATAAGCAATTCTGATTTTGAGAAAAGTTTTATGCCATTGAAAAATACAGAGGATTGTAACTGATTATAAATAAATAAAACTACATTTACAAATGTAGAAGATTAAAATAAAAATTTCCATGTTAAATAAGAGTCACATATTTAATTATAAATTCTCAATTAGCGTTTGAGAGTAAAAGTTCCTCCAGTCGTTTCTCCACTAGAGGAACTTTTATGTTAATGGGACATCTTGTTTGAGAAAAGACTATTAATTTTCAGCAGCATTAACTAAGAAATTCTAGCTACCCTGAAGATTTCAAAATATTGCTGATAGTAAAAGCACCTAAAAGTGTTATTGGATGGCCCAAACCACATATATAATAGTCTTGTTTGCTAGACACAGCACAATAGTACCTTTAGACACTTCTACTAGATTAATTCCGACCAAACTGATGCATTCTTCAATTCAGTTGTTTGGGAAAATATATGAGAATCAAAAGATAAACATGTGACAAAATGAAATGTATTTCTACTACAAATCAGCTGGAGTACACATTCTCTCACTTCCAGAACCAAAAACCCATACCCTTACTGAATCTTGACAAACAGATGCCAAAAATTTCTACTCTGGTCCAGCAAACAGAATACACAGATTTTGTGCATCTCTGCAAGTCAAAGACATCTTCCATTGGTATGAGTTTTCCACAGTCTATTGAAGATAGATAATAAGCTTTTGGATTCAGCTTTGTATGTTTTTTTATCAGAAAACATACACAGCTGAATCCAAAAGCTTATTATCTATCACCAAAGACATCTTTTTAAACTGTATACCTTAAGGAAGCTTGTCCATGTTTAATCAACTAGATGTTACCATTCACAAGAGCTCTCAATAATAGCACCTAGAAAAACATACATTTGTTTATTAATGTATATGACCTTTGTCATAAAATAGGCATTTACGTTGCAGTACATCAATTCACAGAAAATGACCTGCTAAAAGGGTTCTCTGTTAACAAGACAAGGGTTGCCATGTGTGATTTCGATCTTACAAGGGTGTCAATATGTTATCTGAAAGCTGCTCAATGGAATTGAAATTGTGCATGTTGTCGTACCATGCGAGTAGCAACTAAGAATGCAGGTACCTATTTTCAAGTTTTCATTTAAAACAAAGGGAAATTTGTAGGGTAAAAAATGTAATACAAGATCCAATGACAGGTACAACTATTGTCTAGTTCTAAATGCAGCAGGAACAATGCAATTCTATGCTTCATTACTTGCTGCACATTCCCTATATACAATGCTTGAAAGGTCAAAGAAGCATAATGATAACAATCCTCTAGTCTTAAAAGCAGCAGGAACCGTGCAATTCTATGCTTCATTATTTGCTGCACAATCCCTATCTGCAATGCTTGGAAGGTCAAAGGAGCATAATGATAAAAGGAAAACTGCAATCCTCTAGTCTTAAAAGCAGCAGGAACTATGCAATTCTATGCTTCATTATTTGCTGCACAATCCCCATCTGCAATGCTTGGAAGGTCAAAGGAGCATAATGATAAAGGGAAAACTGCAATCCTCTAGTCTTAAAGCAGCAGGAACTATGCAATTCTATGCTTCATTACTTGATGCACATTCCCTATCTACAATGCTTGAAAGGTCAAAGGAGCATAATGATAAGAGGAAGGTCAAAAATGTAAAACAAGATGCAGTTAAAGGTACAACAATCCTTGAGTCTTAAATGCAGCAGGAACTATGCAATTCTATGCTTCGTTACTTCCTGCACATTCCCTATCTGCAATCCTTGAAAGCATAAAGGAGCATAATGATAAGAGGGAAAAGAAAATAGGTGCCAAATTAGACAATAGACAACCCTGTAGAGAATGCACACAAGCTTCACTCTCAACATCAAACATTGTAACAAAATTTCCAATAGCTGCAGCAAGAAACTTGCTAATCCATGGTTGAAATCGCATTGACTCATACAACCCTTCAAAATCCAGGATCCATAGAAGCAGACACATAATAATTAGCAAACATTCCAAACTCTGAAGATTGTAGTCACTAATGGAAACTCCCATATGAAGTAAAGATACATTCAAATGGAATGATTACGTGCAAGTGAAATCAATGAACCTGTATAAACCTGTATAGTTGATGGTCCCCCTAATGTTGGTTGAGGATATCTTAATGACAAAAGCTTGGAAGCGGTAAAATAGAGTAGAACATGGAATCACTTGCTCCCAGAAAAAATTACCCTTAACCCTTAAATCGTTTAATATTTATTTAGAGAAAAGTCTAAGAGTTTCAGAAGAACATTTAATAGCAATTTCCTTTATAAAATGAAACCTGTAGCTATGTTGGGGGGGCTACTTGGACCAATCTATTATAAGTAGCTGGATCACTTCTGCTGGAGGAAATTTTAAAATAGGCACTGTGATGTTTAACAACAATTGACAAAACCACCCCGGCCTAAAAATATTAAAACAGTATCTGTCCAGTCTGAGAACCGGAGTACCACACTATAAGTTTAAGTATTTACCTCGAGGAAGGCTATTCCGACTCACGAACCAGAAAACGTCTCTTTCATTGCAAGGAGCATAACCGGCCCTTATTCCGTTTCCCCATATTTGGACCGTTTTTGGCTCAAAATGGTGGCCCTGCGGAAAAGTCCCTAACCCTAGAAATGCAGAGCGTCCAGCCACATTTGGAGATCCCAACCCTAACCACTCAGCCACCGTCGAATTAACTCCGTCGCACCCTATAACCACCTGAAATTGGTTTTCATTAGCAAAACCCCTGCTAAAAATTCTTCTATGGAAGTAAGCATAACCCTCGATGAAATTCTTCACCAAACATAGAAGCAGAGGTACCTACCTTCGGCGAAATCTGGCTTCCATCTTCGAGCGTTACGATGCTTGAATTGTCTTGTCTTGGGTGAATTGCAGAAATTTTCGAGCTGAATCGAATGGTATTTGACGGCAAGGCTTGAGCCAGGGTTTCGAGAAGCTTCTTACGTTGCACGCTGCGCACCTCATGGTGTTGCAGATCGATAGATTTGGTGAGGCCGCTGGCAGTGGATATCGTGTCGATTCTTTTCAGAAACACAGATAAAAAAATTAGACTGTCGTAATTGAACATAATAACAGGGTTTGGAATCTGGATATTAATGTGTCGTAGCTTTTCAATTTGAATTACTTATTCAAAATACCTCTGAATTCGGATGTGCTCGCGGCGAAGAGTATCTCCCACGCCGAGAGCATCAAGCGCTTTCCAGCCGTTGTCAAAAATTGTGAGACTGGCACCTGTCACTCGCAATGAGTTTGCTTGTTCGAGCACGGTTATACTTTTCAATCCGAGTCTGCAACACCATTTAGTATTAATGAGTGGGAATACTGTTTATTATTTTACAATTCTGGTAGAAATTATTTGTTTCAATTCATTTCAGAATCAATCCTATTTCTTATGGTATCAGATTTTTGCATTTAGCAAGAACTAATTCTTGTAGGTTTTTGGCAAGCTAAACATTTTAGTCAGTAGACTAACCATGACTGGAAAAAAATATAGAAATGTTTATCATCCAACACCATTTCATTTCAGAGCAGAAATAATACCTATGAAGAGTAAGTGCAGTGGCTAATCCAGCAATGCCGCCACCTGCAATCAAAATTTTGCTACCACTCTGCAGATTTGCCATGCCAACAATTATAATCTCTAAAAATACACAACCAGTTCGTTTTTTGTTGCTTGGACTTCCCCTTGTTTAAGCTTACTGCTATAACTGAATCCAACTCAGTTCTCCTCTTGCGTTGAGAGTAAAAATGAGATTTACTTATATTCAAGAGAGCCGCCCCTGGTCCAACTCAAATAGAAAGACAATCAGCAGACGGCATCGCTAATTTGACCGGCTTATATCATTCAAAGATTCTCAGCTTGAACGTCTCCATTTAAGTTCTTTTCATGGTCAGCGTTGCATTGGTGCAGCGGCCGATCTGTTCTGGTCATTCCATCCTATTTTCTTTTGGTTTGTGGTCCTGTTTAATTTTGATTTTTAAATTTTGGATGCAATTGTATTTGTTCAATATTGTTATTCATTCAACACGTGTAGGACAT
This sequence comes from Sequoia sempervirens, assembly GCA_007258455.2. NCBI lineage: Eukaryota > Viridiplantae > Streptophyta > Pinopsida > Cupressales > Cupressaceae > Sequoia > Sequoia sempervirens. Next base: position 5,129 of record VDFB02283406.1, read on the forward strand.
CTGTTCAATTCAAATGGAAAGACCTTCAAGCCTAGGTAATTTAATCGGCTTCTATCATTTAAAGTTTCTGGAACTGGCCGGTGACCTGGTGTGTTGTTAACTGCGGAAATTAATGCAATAAAAAAGAATGTAGGAAACAAACACAGCAGGAAAGAAAAGAGTTGAAATCTGTCTTGTGTTAGAAAGGTTGAAACCGATTTATCAGTTATCTTCTACTTCGATAAGATTTCTATTTTTGCATGTGTTGATAAATTTAAGTGAGATGTTCCGTTAAGGATGATAATATATTGTGGTGAAAGTTTCCAGTCAATCAAATTTGATATTGTTACGGATAATAATATATTGGGTTAAGATTTATATTTTTGCGTGTGTTGATTCATGCATTTATCTTTTTGGTCAATCTTGATATGCATTTATTTTTTGGTCAATAAGATATATTTTTTTGCATGTGCTGATAAATTTAAGTGAGATGTTATGTTACTGAGAATAACAAGTGTCACGTATTTGCTTTTATACTATTGTAATTATAGCTTTTTAGATTTGAAAAAATAAATTGTAAGTTTTATTAATGTGAATAAAAATAAATGTAAGTTTTGTTAATTATAGTGTTTTAGTATTGTTTCTATTTTTGCATGACCCATCCCTAATTTTAACTCTAATCCTAACTCTAACAATAAATTCTAAACCACTATTGTAATCTTGAACCTATTTTTAACCCTACCTATGGTCATACCACTATCCATAACTATAAACATAACTATGGATGTGACCTTAACCTTAACAGTAAAGAATTGTATCAAAAATAATCTATGAAATCTATGAATTAATATTGGGAATAAGATTTAGAATAAAGATATTGATCAAAAGAGTAAAATTCTAGAACATTATATCTTAGTGATTTTTATTAGTAATATTTAATTTTTAATTTATTTTAATTTTGAATAACCATAATTTTCATATTATTCATAATTCTAATTATAATGCTTTTAAGATTATAATAATTAATAATAATAGGATTAAAATTATAATTTAAGTAATAATTATAATAATTTTATTTATTTTAATTTAATTCTTAGTTGTATTGGAAAATTAAAAAAAGTGGCAATGTCAAATAGTTTAAGATGTAATTTAAATTTTTATGTTAATAAAATTTAGAAAGTAGAAAAAGTAGGAATGTTAAATAGTTTAAGATTAATTTAAATTTTTGTTTTAATTGTGTAAAATCAAATCCTAAATTATCTTCATATTCTAATTTATGACATATTTTATTATTTTAATAGTGTGAATCCAAATCATCTCTATAAAATAACAAATTGATTTTTGTGAGATTTTCTTTAATTTTAATGAAGTTTAATAAAGCAAACAAAAAAATCATTCTAAAAAATGTTAAAAAAATAGTTTACTTTGCTTTCCTACAAATTTGTCCATGACACTCCAAACTTCTTAAAAAATTATATTAAGAGAAATAATTTTTATAATTTATAATTTTAAATATTTAACATGTTCACTTAAAAAAAAAAATATATATTTGAATAACATAAAATTATAGTTTTTAATTGGTTGAAAACCAACTTATTAATAACTAATTAGGAAAAAGAGCTGAAGAAGTGATTACAATAGTACTGTGGCAAGTACTAAATATTGAGTTAAACTTTTTAGCCATCAATCTTATTCTTGTGTAAGGAAAGTAATGATATGATTTGTTAATGTGTTCTTAAATATATGGATGGTATTCATTTTTAAGTATATTATAGTCTATTGTAAAGACTTTGGTTTAAAATTGATTGGTTTCTTTTTAATGTTCTTGAATCATATTTTTAAAAGATGAAAAAAATACAATTTAAAAAATTAGTTATATTACTCTTCAAATAATTTTGAAGTAATCTAAATATATGGTACAAAACATGCTAGTAAAATGATGTAAAATTATACTTCTTGTTTGAAGGGTAATTAATATGATTAATTATCATATTGATCTACTCTTCAAATAGTCTTGGTTTAATCTAAACACATAATAGAAAATATACTAATAAAATGATTTATTATACTTCTTATTTGATGTGTAAAAGAAGACTAACATGATTGGCTATCACATTGATTTTAATTGTATTGAGGTACACACCATATGAAGTTGCCAATGTCCCATCCCTTCTCTAGATGGCTATTGGCAAGAATTCTTGAAGTTATGACTTCCAAATCAAATGTTGCTATAAAGACTACAACATCTACTCTAGCAAGTAACCAACCACCTCAAAGAGTAATAAACCAAAGTCTGAAATATGTGCAACCATATTTATTATTATTTTCTTTGTCTTCCTTGAGTGTCATACTTTATGATGGCTCTATTCATTGTTTCATTGCCTTAGATGTCCATATATTCACTTAGTGAGTCATGAAAGCTACACCTATATGTCAACTAGCACTTGTAACCTTAAGAATTTAAGTATCAATGTTTATGTAAAACTACAAACTACTCCTAATTGTTATCTGCAACCACATATTCCATTTAAGCAATATTGATATGTGACTCTTTTTTATTCATAGTGCCCTATTCACAAAGTCGGCATTGAAAAGTAATATGATGAGTTGGGTGTCTCATTTATAGTAGGAGAAGCATATCACTAGGCAGTAGGCAGTGGGGAAGCAAGCAACAAGTGGTTTTTCCTAAAGTCACTATGCAAGTATTAAGCTTTTGATGACACACTTCAAGGAAAGCAACAAGAGGGAAATGGTTGAAAGGTGAGGTAAGATGGGGCAGCAATTGTATAAGATGTGTGTTGGAAGCTTGGATCCCTACAAACATTCCATAATGTAAGTATGACTTCAGTTCAAGCAAGTGGTTATGAAGCCAGTGCCTAGATAAACCATAGTGTTAGCTAGCAATGCATCAACTCATTACAAAATTTGATTGAAATGTGTAAGAAAAACAAACTAACCATGTTATGAGACAATGACTATGTTATGAGATAAATTTCCATTAAGTGCTCTCACATTAATAGTTTATTGGTTAACGAGAAAACATAGGTATCTTACTAAAACTATCATGGCATAAATTTTGTTGAATGTTTCTAAATGAGTCCACCAGAGATCAAATCTTGTTGAGTTCCAAGGCTCTAACATCATAAGGGATGAGGTCGGGATCGTGTCTCAGGTGAATTTGGTAGAATAGATACCCCTCGGTCATTGGCTCTTAGCCGAAGAGGTTTAGCCTGGGTTTGATATAAAAACCATCCATCCAAAAAAAATGGTGAATTTAAGTGTTGTAGTTTGGGATACATGAATTTTTCAAGCTTTTGAGGCATGGGTTGTTCTCATGGCATATAGTTTTAAAAAGGATCTTCTTTTTAAATTTATCTATATTTTTTATGTTTCAAGGGTAAAAATTCTTTTAACATTTGAGATGACAAAAAAGTTATTATTATTATTGGTGGTGCATTTGATATCTATTTCACTTTTCACTAAAATTATGGTTTGTTTTAATATTCTTATTGTGGGAATGAATGGTGACTCCCCAACACCCCCAAGGATAGTTGCTAGACGAAAACCACTTCCACAAGAGAGAGAAAATGGCAAGAAAGATTTCTTCACAATGGAAGATTGAATATTGGTTGAATATACTCAAATAAGCTTAAATTGATTCAAATGTACAAGAGATTCCTTTCTTATAAAGGCAAGGTAGAGAGATAGGATTAGACAAGATCATGAAAAGTGTCTAAATCCTATTACATGAGACAACTAAAAAAGTAATCACCTAGGAATCAAGCAATACTAGCAAGATAAGATAAGTTCTAGAAAATCCAACTAAGACTTCTAGAAAGAATCTTATATCCTAAGTAAAACATGTGAATATGTCCCCTAATTACCTAGCAAATGAATTAGCTAGGCACAAGACATTTATTCACACCAACACCCCCCCTTAAGTGTAACTTAGGGAAAATATTATTATGCAAACTATGCAAAGATGCAAGGATGAAGATGGGTCTTGACTACTAGGCCATGTTAGGTACCCATTTACAAATGAGAAAAGGAGAAAACCCAATGGGAGAAAACTCCTCTCCAATTTAAGAGAGAAAACAAAAGAAAACAAACCAACATGGTGTATGGAGGACTCAGTGATATCCCCTAAGGACTAAAACCATCATGTATATACAATCAATGACCCCCCCATAAGAGGTTAATTTAGAGAGATAATATATCCCCCTATAATGAAGAAGCTCCAATGTTGATGATGAATGCCTGAAAACAAAATATGACCCAATGTTTGCAAGCAACACATCTTCCCTTAGGAAGAAACAAACCCATTAGCTAATGAAGAACTCACTCTGTGTCCAAATAAAAGGAGGAAGAATGAATGCTCATGTATGCCTCTAAAAACTAAGTAGGAATCTCCAAGCTTGAATAAGTCACAAGATCATCATGGTCAAACTCAACCAAGAAACATGACAAATCAATTGAAGGAGGAGACTCAAGAATGTCAATCTCCAAAGACAAAGTAGATGGTATAACAGTTGTGTTGAGACTGTCATCAAAGAGGAGAGAAACTCCCTCAAGTGTGTCCTCCAAATTTGCAGTATGAGACTCCAAGGAAAAGTTAGAAACACCTGTCAAATATTCATCCCACAAAGTAAGGTTTGGAAAAATATGATCATCTTGTTGAATATAAAAATCAATGGTTGAAGAAGTAGGAGGTGGAGGAGTAGGAAGCTTAGCACTGGTCTCTAGAATACCAAGGTGTAGATGACCAAACTTCTCCTCACTAACATGGTTCACACTCAATGTAGTGTGTGATGCGGTCAAAGGAACATTATCATCTTTTGAAGAAAAATGTGAAAAAGAATACACATGAGATGAGTGATCAACCATCCCGATAGCAACAATATCCCTAGTCTCCAAGTCCCTTATGTACACCCTATTTGGAGTGAATTCAATTGTTTTACCTTGACCCCCATGAGTAATTTGATAATAGAAAGGAGATTTGTGGACAAAGAAGGAACACAAAGCACATCATTGAAGGTCCCTTCCCCCATATCAATAGAACCCTTCCCACTTACCTTCATACATGTATTGTGGCCCATCAATATATGAGGTGAATTACAAGGCTCAAAAGAAGATAACATATCCATAGAAGATGCCCTTGAATCAAGAAGCCATCTATGATATTCAGGACTTGTAGAGGCCAAGAGTGCTTGTCCTTTCATTTTATGTAGCCCAAATGTAGATGTTGTATTCTTTGACTGAGATGATGATGAGGGGGTAGGCGATTGAGATGCTAAAGAAGAAGTAGAAGAAATTGACGAGGGAAACTGAATGGTGACTCCCAAACACCCCCAAGGATAGTTGCTAGACCAAAACCACTTCCACAAGAGAGATAATGAAAAGAAAGCTTGCTTCACAATTCAAGATTGAATATTGGTTGAATATACTTGAATAAGCTTCAATTGATTCAAATGTACAAGAGATGCCTTGCTTATAAAGGCAAGGTAGAGAGATAGGATTAGACAAGATCATGACAAGTGTCTAAATCCTATTACATGAGACAAATAACAAACTAATCACCTAGGAGTCAAGCAATACTAGCAAGATAAGATAAGTTCTAGAAAAGCCAACTAAGACTTCTAGAAATAATCTTATATCCTAAGTAAACTTAACATGTGAATATGTCCCCTAATTACCTACTGAATTAATTAGCTAGGTACAAGACATTTATTCACACCAACACTTATGAAGATTCAAGTGAAAGCCACAAATTTACTTGAAGTGGCAAATCTACAAGTGTTTTTAGATCACTACTCCTATCCCCCAAGGAATGGATATTCTAAAGTTTCAGAAGTATTATGGTGAGGGATATCCACAAACACATGTTTTGACATTCAATTCTATGTGTACAGATTTCTTCCACCATGATGCATTAATGGCTAAGTTTTTTCTTGGGTCTCTTAAGGTCGATATAGCTCTTGAATGGTACTATTCCTTACCTGGCAATTTCATATTCTCATTTGATCATATTGTGAATCAAATTCTAAGATAGTTCTAGGAAAACATTGGGCTGAAGATGGCTTTCTCTAATCTCATCTAGTGTAAGCAAGGAAAACATGAAAATAGTAGCTACTAAATTCATAGCTTGCTATCAAGTGTTATTTTCACAAATTTCTTACCATTTTCCTAACTTGGATGTCCAAAAGGTTTTCATTAGGAACCTATAGATGTCTTGGTAGGAGAAATTTTCCTTCATGAAAAATCCTTCTTTTGCACATCTATGTGCTACATTATGAGAGTATTAGTAAATGATTTCTAAATTTGGGGGATCATCCTCGCACTCCTATTCCAACGGTGGGTCTATAGTGTTGATCTTTGGAAAAAACAAGATCATTTCAAATGTGGTCTCTTTAACTAATGACAAGGGCCTCAAATACAATAGGCACTTTACAAACTTATCTGAATCATATTCTACTATCTTAAAGAAATTGTTAAAAGATAAAGTCTTGACTTTGCCAGATCCTTGACCTCTCACTAAGCCCTATCTCAACTGGTATGATGAGCATGCATTTTTCCAATACCATTGAGTTCATGGACATGATACCAAAAGATGCAAACATCTGTAACATGAGATTCAAGATCGCATCTATAACAGTACCATCTATCTCAATGAGAAGAAGAAAAGTTCTAACAAGTTTTTGGCAAAGGCTAATAGTGAATTCCAAATTTACACTGATCCATTTCCATCTCATTCTATGAACATAGTTGTAGAACCTTTGGGTTCCAGTAATGTTGTCCCTTCAGAGTATGTAAATATGGTTTCATTTACATGCATTCCTCTTGCCTAGCCTATGAATGGATCACCCGAATATAACTTTCATACTTAATAATTTTCCTACATTCCCACTCGCATCAATGGCAACATTGTTACTGGCACCCTGGTGGACCCCACGAGCCATGTGAACATCATAACAAAGGAGGCTCTACATATCTACTTTCTACATAGGGAGGAATACGAGAAATCATAGACCACTATATGTACATATGATGGACTCTCGGTCCCTCCTCTTGATTCTATCACTCTTTTAGTCTTGGTAGGACCAAGGGCCATAGATACTTCTTTTGTTATAATTTTAGAGTTATATTTATTCAGAGTGAAACTAAGCATTATGTGGCTAGTTTCTATGAATGGAATCGCTTCATTTATTCATGAATTTCATAAGTTTTCTCATGAGAGTTTTTTACACATTGTGCACAACACTAATTACAAACCACTGGTGTCACATGGGGGCTTCTCATTAGATCACTTTTGGCCCACTCTCATTGGTATGATCCCTCTAAGGATGGAATTGTTATATTGTTCCTATGTCAAGTATAATACTAGGGGCATGATGCTAAAAGTGACCTACCCTGTATCCCACTATGCCATTTCAATAAAAGGTTGTATGATTGTGCAACAACAAGCTACCTCCTTTCAATAGAAGGGGCACGGGAAGCTTGCTCATGCCCAAGAGACTTCCTCTTCTTCTACTCCATATACTTCCACTTCTTTCCCTATTGTGGTGCCCTTGGATCCTTCTCCCATGCCCCGCATGGGGAGCTTGATGGTACTTGCTTAGCAAGAAATCCAAGCATCAAGTACTTGAACTTCCCATCTTTTCCATAGTGCCTAGTCCCATTATTTATGGCAAGGGGAAGGGACCTTCTAGAGTTTCCCTTATGTATCAGACTCAACAGCCTCTTACCATTCTTTCCCCTCCAATAGCTAATGGGAAGAGGCATGTTGTTGAGGCAACTATGTCTACTTCTCCACCTGCTAGTGTTTCTGCTCCTGCGCTTCCTACTCCTACTCCTATCCAAGAGGCTGCTCTTCCACAAGAAATAGTTTTCGAGGGCACTACTATGGAAAAATAGGTGCCTCTCATCCCTTCTCAATCAACGACTTCTAATTCCTAAAGCTAACGAAACTGACTTTTGCATGAGCATAAGCGTTAGAGAAAGGCTCTAGCTACTAAACAAGTTACCTTGCAAAAGATAGGAGAGCTAACAACTCTTGTTTCAAAACCTCCTATTGTGCCTCCCTCTTTTGCTCCTTCTTCAGTTCCACTCACTTCAGTTCTACTTTCAGCTCCTTCGACGAATGCTATTGATCTTCACCCCAAAAGGATGTAGGTGTTCATCGCTCCCTTGGTGGAGCCCCCTCTTTTGATGTCCCTTCTAGACATCCCTCCTTTTTCCCAGCCCATGGACATGCCGAATGCCAAAATGGTGTCCACTATAATTTTATCCTCTTCCTCCTCACCTTTTGCTTCTTCTATGGGGATTCTACATCCTTCATTCAAGCAAAATTTGGAGGATGAACTCACTTCAAGTAGAGGCTGAAAGAAGGGATCACCTTCTTTAGAATAGATTCTTTCTTTGTCTTGCGTCATCTTTCTGACAGAGGTAGTCCCACCGTCTCCTGAGTTTTTCACTATCCCTCTTAACGAGGTCGACAGTGGATTTTGGGTGCCTCCTTCCTCTCGCACCCGGTTAACAAATGGAACTCTATTTAACTACATATTTAACTCGGTGGATGATGTCTCAACTCTATCAGTGAACTTTGCAAGATCAAAGACCTTCACCTCACAAGAGCTCAGTGAAGAAGACCTTGAGAGGCCTTATTCCTTGGCCCTTGTCATAAGATATTCAAAGGGTGATCCCCTCACTATCCTAACCTTCCAGGTTCATCCACCCTCCCTATATAATGATCTAGATTAGGAGAACAATGATCTCCTGATTGATGAGGACTAGGGGGGTACCTCTTCTTTATTTGTATATTAGGTTTGTGTGTGTTTTGTTTCCCCCCATGCTTGTCTTTATGTGTTCTTAGAGTACTATTGCTACCCTTGTAGGTGCTTGGATACATGAGTGAAATTGTGTCATGAACTTCCTATATATGTTTAATCATTCTTCTATATTTTGTAACTTTGATTTTCAACAATTGGGGATGATGCAAAGTGTTGGGGGCATTTAGGCCTTCCTTCCATGTTGACCCAATTTTTTTTATTTTTTTTAATATGGTCTTCCTCACAATCTAGGAACTTTGGGGACTGATTATCATTTGTTCACATACATCATGGGTTACCTATGAGAACTAATCTAACCCTGAGCTCCCAGATCCCCCTATCTCTTGATTTCTTTGTCTATGCTTCTCTCTTGTTTTCTTTTCCTCTACTTGCCTCTCTTTCTACTTGTTTTGTGATGTTGTGGTGCTTATGTGTTGTCCCTTGTGTCTATGACAACATTTCCATGTTTACATCTCGCTATGTCTCATGGGCCACAACATCACTACCTTTTCTTTCTTTCCCTAGGATGCTACGTGCTCCTTTGATTCACACACACCATCCTAAGGGGGGGCTACTACTTCTCTAATTTTCAATAAGATGAATTCGATGGCCGACAAATCCCTTACTGAAAATTTTGCATTTTTCAAAAACCACATCCTTCAACAAGGATCCCCTTCTAGAGATTTTTCTTTCAAAAGGAAACTATTTTTATCGGATTCCTTGACGAAAGAGATCTTTCAAAAGGATTCCTTGATGATAAAATCATTTGCAAAAAAATCTTGATTTTCAAACGGAGTGTCCCTCTGTGTGGACCCATTGCTATTGTGAAGTGTTCCTAAGGGACCCCTTTGAGAACTTCTCCTTCAATTGCTCACTTTGTGATATGTTTTTTTGTTTGAGTTTTTCTACCTAGCATGTTTTTCTATAGCTTAACATGTTGCTTTGTAGTACTAAGCACCTATATAGCCACTTTCACAATCAATCTTGTAGGAATGAACACCTTGTCAAGATTACCTTACAGGACCGAGCACCTATAAGGGCCTTTCACATCAAACTCTTTAGGACCAAGCACCTATGGAGTCCTTTCATACAAGCCTTGCATGACCGAGAACCTATGGTTTCACAAGATCGAGAACATGTGAAGTGCTTCCTTTCTATAGGACTAAGAACCTATATATCCTTTTCATCGACTTCTATGGGATCGAGAAGCCATAGAGCCTTTCAATTTCAAGAACCAAGTACCTATGGAGCCATCTCTCTCTCTCATGCATCAAGGTTTCCCTGGAGGACTGGGAACCTATAGAGCTACCTCCTACAAATTCATGTGTACTAGATTGAAGATCTGCTTCATCGACAGCTCAGGTATATTCTCTTTAACCTCTTTCTACTTTACCTTGCATTTGCACCAAAACGTATGCTCACTAAAGTAAGGGTAAACCCACAAAAGTGGTTTACAATTAAAATGAGGAAGGAAAAAATGTAAAAAATTACCCCATGCCAAAAAAAATCATTTTGGGGGTTTGAATGAACTAGCTAGTTCAAACGAACCAAAACACGGTTCGCTCAAACAAGGGTTCAAACAAAACCATTTAATGCATGTACGGACCAATCAGGAAAAAAATGGAAACCCCTTTAAGGAAGGGGGTTTGAATGAGCCCTAGTTCACTCTAACCCATGGGGGTTCACTCGAATGCCCCCTAGTTCGAGCAAACCCGCCCTTTTCCTGATTTTTGACCTTGTTCACAAAAAAAAAAATTGTGCACTTCAAAGCTCAGTTTGAAGATGAAAATGGCGGATACTTCACAGACCCAACTGGAATCAAGTAGTCCTCAAAATGAGATTTCCAATGAATATAATTTTAATATGTTTTGGTTTTATTATGTATTTATAGTTTTAGTTTTATTAAACATAGGTTTTTCATCGAAAATCAAGCTCTTGGTTCTACACATGTGGAAAAATACCAGATTATCAAAAAATAATTCTAAAAAATATGATTACACCAAATATTGAAGCCTTTGATCCAACAAAAAATAAACTGAATTTCTATACATACAAAAAAAGTTATGCATTATACAGTCGCGCTATGTTTGAATTATAAGTAGTTTGACTTCAAAACTTGATTAAAGAAAAAACATTCAATAAAAAACTATCTAACCAAGTGGAAGCACTAGATATCATAATTACAAATCTAAATTTGAAAGAATTAGAATTTTATCCTTCATGGAAAAAAGTTATTCATTATACGGTGAGTGTCACTTTTTAAAAATGTTATTTTTTGAAAAAAACTAGTTTTCGAGGGAGATGGAAAAATAACTGCATTTTGATTCCAAAATTTTAAAAAAATATATATTTAGAATCTACAGAAAAAATGTCACGAAACTCTAGTTTTCATCATCTTCAAATCCCTCACGGTTTAGCTGTTATAGGTGCCTAAAAGTGAAGATTTAGTTAAAAATAGTAATTTCAGTGTCCAGTTTGGCCAAAAATTGTAAACCACTATTGTGGGATCACCCGTAAGGGAAAAATGTAATGGAGCGAATTTGCACCCCTAGGAAAATTCCCCATTTCATAGCTCTTACCTTAGAAAAATGTAAACCCAATGATGTAATCCCGCACCAGCACTACCACCTCACTCATTCCACTTGGCTACGTCTTTTTGTGTCGGTGGAGGAATCTCTATTAGGGATGTATGCATGCTATGCCAACATTCATACGTCATGCTATTGTTCTAACAAGATTCCTACCTCTAGAATCAACAAATCCATTATGTTTCTCCATTGGTGACGAACTGTAATGCCTCCTGCCTCCTTGACTGACAAAAAATGGGTCTTTTTCCTCCCTTTTTCCATTCAAATGCTCTAACTCCTCATTCATTCCTTCTTGGACACTCTCTTAAACTCTTGAACATTCTTCTTCACTCTCTTGATCAATTCACTCATTCTCAACTTCATTCTTTCACTCTCAAGCTTTGGCATCACTCTCTCTTGGTTGCAAGCTGCTAATTCTTGGCTCCCTAACCACATTTTTTGTGAAAACATTGTTGTTGGAGGACATACAAGCTCTCTCCTTCCACTACTTTCCTTGAGTTCTCGTAGGTGTGAAGGTGATATTGTCCATTCCTATTTTTTCATTGCATCATTTTGTTTACAACATAGCATACTTGTTGTTAGTGCTTTCCTTTCTATCTCTTTATCATTTTCTATATTATGTAGCTATTTGGTTGTCCGTGGATGTGGAAACACCAAAGTGGGGGACTGACTAAGGTAGTCCTCTAAAAACAACCCCAAAAATTTTCTTAGTCTTGTATGCGTAGATGTTCTCATGTGGAGCTACTTGAAGATTCAATTCGTGGGTAGAGAGGTCTTATTTCTTACCCTCTATTTGTTTATTTTAGCATAATTTAGTTATAGCATTCCTTTTGTTACACTTTAAGTTTCGTAACTTTCAACATTCTGTTATAGTATAAAAAATTATTTGTTAGACAATTAGTAGGTTTCAGTGAGTTTCAACATGTCTTCTAGATCTTTGTTCATACAGACGCCAATTCACCACTAAGATGCCAATGCACCACGCTAGAGTCCTTAATTTGTGTTGTCATCCTCAGACATTAATTCATCTAAGTAGCAGGCCAAACCCTTGAAATTGGCCCTTCTAACCCTATGAACATCTAATTTAGCAGGAAAGCGATAGGCCATCTCTCCTTCCTTTTCATCCTTAGTACCTTACCCCTTTCTAATTCGCTTAGCCAATTCGAGGTAGTTTATGGAAGCCCATTACTTAGGACTCTCTTGTGACCTGGAGTCCTAGGGTGGCAAGCCCCCCTTCACTATAATGTGAAACTCTTAGGCGTGTTCACACTTTGACAATTGGTTGTGTATAGAATCAATAACAAAAACTTCCCAATAATAGTATATTTTAAATTAAAAAAATCCATGATTTGAACATTCATTCTTTTTCTTGTCCTATTTTATGGTTTAATATTGTGATCATCAAGGAAGGCTTATCCTTAATCAATTTCAACAATCATTTCATTCCCTTTACCTCCTTCAATTTCAACAATCATTCCATTCCCTTTATCTCCTTCAATTTCAACAATCATTTTATTCCCTTTACCTCCTTCAACTAGTATTTTCCAAGTTCTTTAAGATATTTCTAAATTTATTTTTGTCCATGCTCCTTCACATTCCTTGAGGTTTATATCTTATGTTTATTTATATTTTATCAAATTTCAAAGGAACTATTAGTGGAATAGATAACAAATTTGACAAGGACTTGATCATTTATCATATGAATCTCTCCCTTTATAGGGACCTTTTGCAAGAAATCATGAATTATATATTCTAAACAAAGAAGAAAAGAATTCTCTTCAATAAGTCCATAATTATGCAACATCCTAGAAATCTTTCTACTACTTTTGATCTTCACATGATCCAAATCAACAACTTGCATGTTTGCATACCTTAGATCAATGTCCTTGATCATCAAATAGTCATATCGACATGAATGTTCATGTATTTGACTTGAAAATGATACTTTATGATGAACCCCTAGGAGATGAAATTTATCAAATCTTGTTGACTTGAATCTATAAAAGTACTTCTTTCATTAAAAACCTACACTTCAAACCCTAATTTTCATACAAATATGTGAATATGAATGCTTGAAACCCTAGAGGAAAGAAAAGTGAATCAAAAGACACCTAAACCCTTTCATGAGAAAATTCCCTAGATGTTAGAGTGCAAATTGTTGATACTAATCATTGTTCTTAGCTCTTCAATTGGCTAAATCAACCAAAAATGCGTCCTTATGAAACTTGAAGGTGGGAATGAAAGTACAAAACTCTCAAACTTACTAGAAAGCTTGAAAAATATATATATACCCTTGAAGACATTGATGCTAATGACTGTATAATGTAAAGATGTATCAATAGACCTTTAAGATATGCCTTATATAGTAGTCTCAAACATCTCACAATAACAAAATTTATAAATAATAATTTATGAAAACTCATTTCTCATAATCATAACATATCCATACTTTTCAATCAATCCAAAACATACTAAAGGATTGGTATAATAACATATCCATAATTAAATAGTGTATTTTTCTAGATTTTACTATGTAATTTGTTTACATTAAAATTACATACAATAAAATCCAGAAAAAAAGCACACCGTTTAACAATATAAACTGTGGAAATTTAATGTCTTTAAGATCCATAAGTTTCAATCTATCTAAAATGTACCAAACACTTTAAAATAATAGATGAGGTGTGAATTTGTAGAAAAAATAAAATGAGAATTTTGAAAAACAAATTTGATGTCAGGAAGGCTACTCTAATAAACCCTAATCCATCTCTAGTTAACCATAATCATTGGGATTTCAAGATTCAGGAGGAAACTTGAATGACTATCAGACCATTGGCAAATGCTCAACGCCCTCTAATCAGTCCATCCCATCACAAGAATTTAGATTTAAAGTGTGGGTTGGAAGAGTTCCATAGTCATACTCTGTATGAAAAAGTAACTTGGGCGAAATGTTATCAAAGACTAATTTCTCCCGAATTAGCTTAGGCAACCACCAACTTCCACTCTACAAAATTCCCAAAATAGAGGACACCACCCCAAGTCCACAATCCCTCCTTTTCCTCTTGTCCACATATTTCTTCAACGCCACCTCAATTTCAGCTGGTTTCTCTAAATCCACTTCTGCCAAGAACCTCCCCAATGTGACTGAGTCCTCAAGAGCCAATGCCCCACCCTATGCCAACTCAGGAGTCATCGAATGCATTACATCTCCCACCACGGTCACATTACCTTTATGCGCTTTGCTTGCTATAAATGGCCAAAGATAGCGATACTTAAAAATTGCCAAGCTTAAACTGTTAAGAACTGATCTCTTTATCACCTCCATTATTTCTTTGTTTCCAAAATTTCCCACTAGATGTAGGCCTCGAATTTGATGGTCTATCTGGTCGTTTTTAGCATTTTGGACCGTATATTACAACCTAAAAAATTTATTAGACCATATTATTTGACTTGCTATATTTTTATATAATCATAAATATGACACTTAAAATTATTATTAAACCATAAAAAATTATTGTACACATATATATATGCTAAAAATATAAATTGGTTTAAAATTGGAATAATTCTTTCTAATTTCACTTTATATTAATATATATGATTTATAATATTTATTATAAATATATTTATTCATTGAAAATCTGTTCAAAATAGAATCTTTTCAAGATTAAATATAGTTCTTTCTAATTTTTAAATATTTTTAACAATAAATTTAATATTTTGATATTTTACTATATGATTGCTTTATATTAATATATATGATTTATAATATTTATTATAAAAATATATATTAATTCAAAATCTTTTGAAAATAGAATATAATTGTTTCTTTATTTTTTGAATATTTTTATATGAATTTAGAAATTTCTCGTTAATTGTAATAGTAAATTTAAGATTTTTAAATTTATTTCTAATTATCAATATTTATAATTTTACATCTTTTTAGTATATATAAGATATCCATATGAATAATTACATAACACAAAATTTCACTATTTTTTCAACAACATTTATTTTCAACATTTTGTTTACATGATTGGTAGCTTTTGGTGAGCATGTTCAAATTTTATTTGGCTTTTACAAATAATGCATGTTTTTAAATAGATGAATTTAAGAATTAAACTATAAAAAAATTTCAACAACATTTATTTTATAGCATTTTTTTTATAGGTGTGAGATTTGATTTTTTTCAAGAAAACATAGCATTGTGCTTCATTGGTGAGCATGTTGAAATTTTAGATAATGAGTTGAATAAGGATTAAGCTATTTTTAATTTTACATAATCATTTCTGGATAGGTTTGAAATTGATAGATTTGACACTTAATTTTTTTTCATAAAACATAAAATGACAAGTATTTAAATGAACAAACCATCACAAAATTTTCATATGATAGGTAGGGGTGGTCATCAAATTCCAAGTCTGGCTAGATGTCACACTTCTTTTTGAAGAATTGTCGCATTGTATGAGATTTGTGCATCTGCATTTAGAAACAAGATGTGAGTTGGAATTGTTAATTTATTTAGGTAGTCTTATGCTACTATTTTGCTATTCTTTTCACATAGGTAGTGTTCTATGGTTTCAAATGCATTTTTTTTAAAAATAGATATAAGCATCTTGTTTTTATAAAATAAAATTTTATTTAAAAATTAAATAAATGTTAAAAATATAAAAAATAAAATGTAATCTATAATTATATAATAAAATTATTTTTAATAGTCTGATCTAAATAAGCAATTTTGATTTTGAGAAAAGTTTTATGCCATTGAAAAATATAGAGGATTGTAACTGATTATAAATAAATAAAACTACATTTACAGATGTAGAGGATTAAAATGAAAATTTTCTATGTTAAATAAAAGTCTCACATATTTAGTTAAAATTCTCAATTAGTGTTTGAGAGTCTAATAATTTTCTTCACTGGAGGAACTTTAATGTTTATGGAATATTTAAAAATAATAATTCTAGTTTTTATTTTCATATAATTGGTATAATTTCTCCTCTAAAATTAATCATTTTTATTTTAAAAATTGATGTAATTTTTTTTTAAAATCAAGGATCCCTTAATTAAAAAAGACTTAATTTTTAGCAACAAGAAATTATAACCCCGTGGCGACTTGGCAGAGGTTGGGTTATGTGTTGTTATGTTAGATGGGACATATAGCACCAACAAGTTGGCATGAAACAAGGATTGTGGGCGAAGGATGGTGGTGTAAATTCAAATCAAATCAAGGATGTGTGGCTAGCATAGGGTGTCCTTATCCTGGGAGTTGGGAAGGGTGGCAAAAATTTCTTTCCCTTGGTTGGCTAGAACACTTAAAATGAAATATATTGTGGTGGTGATAGAAGTTGATCATTTTGTCTTTCCCATTGTTTTTGGTGATGGTGAGCAAGGGTGGTGGCTGTGAATTTGTGTGATGATGGAGAATCCAATTTGTCTCACTTCCTCGCATAAACTGTGGGCATTTTTGGAGATGATCATTGATAACCGATTATGGTCAGTTTTCAATGAGTGGGATCCTCTAATGCTTGGAGTTGTTGAATTGGTCGTAGGCAAGGAGTTTATGATCTCAAACAAGAGATACTTGACCAATGTCAACATTGCATCACGGTTTGTTACTATACTCCTAGATTTGGAGTTGCCAAAGGTGGAGGTGCTTCTCATGACGGGGAAGCTTGATGGCAGATTTACTAGACAGGGTCAAGGAGGTGATTATTGTGGTGGAGCTATGCATTGGCATATCACGTATGAGGGATATGCAATGGGTGATGCTTCCCAACATACAAGAAAAGGAGAACCCCTTCCTCCTAGACATGAAAGGTGAGGAGCTTTGCGAGCATAGGGTATGAGCGTAGAAAGGTGTTGATTTCCTAAAAAAAAATTATACCTAGAGGTGGCACCAGAAGATGGTTGGAAGTGTCGGTTGAAAGAGTACCTCAGAGAGGAAGAAAGTCTGATGGAATGATGACAACAAGCGTGCGGTGGAGCTTTTTGGCAACCAGCAGTGACTTCAAAGAAGGTATACAATGACATTGGACTAGAGCGGCGATGTCTTTCCATGGCATCATATGGTTTGTTTTGTTCATTTTGACATAACTTGCACTGTAATGCTTGGCCTCAGCCTTAGCTTCATGTTCTAGGTGGGTGGATTTGTCTAGTAGGTTAGGATAGGGGCTTGTATGGTGGTGGTTTTTTGTCTAAGCTTGGACTAAAGTCTATATCTAGCCCATGGATTTGAAATGTATTGCAAATTTTCTATATTAATAAAAATATAACATTTATGTACCAAAAAAAAACCTAAAAAATTCTAACTACCTTGAATATTTTAAAATATTTTTGATAGTAAAAGTATGGTGGTTGAGACATAGTTCTTGGACATGTGGTGATGGTTGGAAGGTGTGCGGATTGAAGAATGATCGACGTTTCTATTTTGGATGGGTACATGGTCTAACATGATTTCTCTAGCCCAGCAAACAAAATGCACGATCTTGTGCATCTCTACAAGTCAAAAACATCTTTTTAAACCATATTCCTTAAGGAAGCTTGTCCTTTTTTAATCAACTAGATGTTTTGATTAGGGGGGAAAAATGGGTTTTGAAGGGGCCTGGAACCCTTTACAAAGGAAGAGGATTGAAACTCAAGATAACAACAGTAAGTATGAATCAGCCCAACAACAAGAAGCTGCTAAAAATAGTAACTCAAAAACCACCACCAACCCAATAGCAGCCACAACCAAATAATCAAGACATCAAAAACTACAAAAGATAGACATGCATGGGCTTGAAGCCTAGATACAACTTGGTTTTATCCAGAACCAAAAACCCCAAACCACCTGAACCATTCATGCCACCATGCAACAAGGCTGCATTAACCAAGATTAGATAGAAATAACCACCTAAAACAATCAAGCAACAAAACAAAAACACAACTGCCAACCATCTCCTCAGAAACAACAAAACCAAACCCAACAGAAGAACAGGAAAATTAATGGTAAAGACCACCATTAAACCCAACCCCAAGATCAAAAACACCAGCACACGAAAGGAAAAAAAACCCCTTGATGCTCCCAAACACACCACAGACCAACTCCAAGTCCACCTCAAGAGGATAGAGCTCCCCTTTATTGGAGAGGATACTGTGAAAACCCAACAAACCAGAAATACACCTTTCATGAGCAAATGCATAGATGTTTTAGTGACTATTGATACTCATCATTGTTCCTTTCTCTTTAAATGATTAAAATCAACAAAATAAAATAAAATATCCTTATGAAACTTGAAGGTGGGGAGAAAGGTACAAAACTCTCATAAACTTACTACAAAGCTGGAAAAATATACATAAACTTTTGAAGACATTGATGTTAATGATCACATTGAAACTATGTAAATAGACCTTTATGATATGCATTAGATAATAGTCTCAAATATTTCACAATAATTTTTTTTATAAATAACAATTTACAAAACCCAAAAAACTTTCAAAGGGGTCCCTCAAGAACTCTTCAAAAGGAGGGGGGTCCACTCAAGGGATGCATTGTTTGAAAAGTAAGGTCTAGTCAAGATTCCCTCAAGCTAGATGTGGAAGGGTGAATGGAATGAGCCTAGTTGGGCTGCCCCCAGGCTAGACATGAAAAAGTCCATTCATCATAAAAGCTTTTGAAGAAAGGGTCCCTAGGGAACCCATCGTGAAGAAGAAAGTGGATTCACTCAAGGGACACACAATTCAAAAGAAACATTTTTCCTTAGAGTGATTCATCATCAAGGAATCCTTTCAAAAGATGTTCATCAAGGAATTTGAAAGGAAGGTCATGCCCCCATGTGAGGGGAAGTCAAAGCAGTTCCCACTTTAGAGAAAGGTCTTCAAGTCCTTTCTTTACGAACCTATGATGAAGGAAACATGTTTCGTTAGGGTTTCAAGTTGAGAATACAAATCTAAGGAAGATATGTTGTGAAGAATTTCAATAAAAGATTTGTTTAGAAAGGAATTCATTTTTTGAAAATTAGAGTAATAAAGAGGAGAAAGTTGTCACACATAGGAGGGACAACTCAAGCAAAGAAGAGAGAAAGATAAAGAGAAAGAAAAAAGAGAAAAAAATACACACAAAGGACACAGGGGGATCTGGTTTAGCAGGGTCAGATCTGTCCAAGCTCATATAATAATAGGTAACTACAATGCAAGGTGAAAGATCATCAGTCCCCAACTAGATAAAAAAGAATACAAGAAAAATAAAATAAAAATAAAAAATTGGGTCAACATGGAAGGGAAGCCTAAATACCCCCTGTAGACACCTAAATTTGGACACTTAGATTGCTCCCAATTTATCCTTTTTCATCTAAACATCCTCTTGATTGTGTTAATTAGGTAATATCACTATTATCTAATTAATACCCTTAATTCTTCCAAATCCCTAAGGTATTTCGTTAATAATTAAATACCTTACCCCTTTAGGGTCCCCTTCCACCTAGGATGGACCTTTCACAGAAGACACATTAGAACTATAAGAAAGGACATCTGAGGCCGAAGGTGAGGTATCCTCCCTCACCCTATGCTATTTCAAATAGGGCCTATCTAAAGGTTGACAACAAAGCCACCAAGGCTCAAAAAAGGAAAGAAGAGAAGTAGTCATGTGATCCTCCTTCTTCTTCTGTTGCCCAGTCAGATGCTTCTTCTCACTCAGCTATGGTACCATCAGGTTCTACTCCTCGCTTGCAGGAGAACCCTTTGGTGCCCATTCGGAAAAAACCTAAGCGTCCCACATTTGAGCTTCCTATTCTACTAATGGAGCCTAGACCCATTTGGTATGAGAGGAAGAAGATCCTTCGAGGAGAGTCCTCCCTTTCTCAACTACCACGACCTCCTATTTCTCTTTCTCCCAAGGCAATGAGCGGAAAGAGGCTCCCTATTGAGGCTCTTGATTCAACTCCTCTTGTCGCTCCTCAACATTCTCCCCCTGCTCTTGTATAGGAACCCCATTCTTTCACCCAAAACAACCATGGTGGATGTTTCTATGGTAGAGCAGGAACCTCTCGTCCCTTTGAAAGCTTTGGCTTCTAACTCCAAGAACCATAGAAATCGCCTTGCATGTAAGCTCAAATGCCAACAAAAGGCTCTCTTGGTCAAGCAGGTCATCTCACAACATAAGGAGGAAGGAATAACCGCTTTAGTTTCAAGACCTCTTATCATGTCGCCTTCCTCCCTTCCGATTGTTTCTCTTCAACCTGATTCACACCCGACTTCTATTGCTAGCACAAATGGGCCTAACCCTAAATGGGTACAAGTGTTTATCACTCCTTCAACAAAGTTTCTTTCGCTGATGTCCATCCTAGATATTCAGCCCTTCCCTCAACCTGTGGACATGGTTAACACTTCGGTCATGTCCACTATGATTCTATCCTCCTCTTCCTCTACACCCCTGGCTTCATCTACAGGGAGTTCATCCCCTTCAATGAAGAAAGAGGTGGAGGTTGGTCTTTCGGGCATCAAAGGACGTAAGAGGAGTCCACCTTCTTTGCAAGGTGGCCCCATGATGACTAGTTTTTTCCTTGTGACAAAACTAGTCCTAGCTTCCCCTGAGTTTGTCACTGCTCCCGAATCATTCAGCGAGCCTAGCGGTGGATCTCTAGCTCAACCTGCACCATCTCTTAAGAATAAGAATGATGCTCCCTCAGGGAACATGTTTAATTTTGTATACAAAGTTTTGGCCTTGTCGGCAATCTTCACAAAATCACTGAGCTCAAGACTCCACAATAGCTCAATGGAGAGAACCTCGAGGGGCCCTCTTCCTTGGCCCTTGTTGCAGGAGGGTCAGACACCCCTCCTCTTAACATTCCACCCTTGCAAGCCCATCCTCCTTCCCCTTATGAGGATCTAGATTGGGAAGTGGGCAACCTCTTGGATGATTAGTGTTAGGAAGAGGTCCCCTTTTCTTGATCATGTGTGTGTGTATTTTTTGTGATGTGTTGCCCCGTACTTGTGCTATGTGTGCATGGATGAACCTCGTCACCCCTATTGGTGCTTGGATACAGGTGTGGTTTTTTTGTCATAAATCTTCTTCTATTTGTACCATCATTCTTCCATGTTTGTGATTGACTTTTGATAAATTGGGGATGACACAAAGCATTAGGGGTGTGTGCAAGTGTTTGTAATCTATTTGAAAATGCAAGAGAAAAAAAACACAAGACTACCTCACAATTAGGCTACGATGAACACAAATAAAAGAAAGATAAAGAAAAATAAGTGATATACCTTCATTTGTGTTGTCCTTGGTTGGCCCTTTATATGATTTGTGATGTTACCCCTTGGATGGAAAATGAGATGAAAATGCAAGATGCAAGATGAGCTTGAAAGTGTGATAATGGTGGATTCAATTGCTATGATGAAGGCAAATTGGCTCAGTATGGCTTCAAATGGAAAAATGCAAAGAGTTTGGTATCAAATGCATAAGGTTCCTAAAGGAGAGAAAAAAGGGGGTATTTATAAAGGAATTTGAATCAATGGTTGAGATTAAGACAACAAGGCCAAGATGAAGGGCTACAGTGAGCTAAAGATTCACAAGCCCTCACATCTTGACATGTGGAAAGTGAAGTGGCTTA
>VDFB02283408.1:0-46395 GCA_007258455.2 Sequoia sempervirens
GAAGATGACGATATGTAATATTAAAGTTTTATGGTGGAAGTACAGCCATTATACTCTGAAATCAAACAATATCGAACATAATATAATTGCCTGGAGAGGCTCCAGTTTCTTATCAAAAAGGAAGTTGGGGGAACTTATTTTAATAATTGCACAAAGTTGTGCAAATTTACTCTCAAATATATTGTATAGACACTCCGAGCTCTATGCCACTCCCAGTTTTATCGATGGTAGCTTTCGTAACTTTACTGGAAGCTGTACAGCTGTATTGTCTAATTGCACTAGCAATACTTCCACTTTTACCTCTCCAATTCGTACTTGACTCTTTTGCCAGTAAGTGCAGTATATTATCATCTGAATCGAAGCCAGTGGTATTCCAAAGAAATTCGGAATCTGGGTGAATCATAAACTGCAGAACAAATGAATGAGCTCAGTCACAGAAATCTTGTTTGTTTAGAGTATAAATCTACACAGATAATTACCATGATAAGAATATCTTTGCTGAGAGCACCATACACCAACCACAACACGCCGCCCAGGAAAGCGAACATCAAGAAGTAGAAGGACATGCACTCCACACTCTTGGTCCGATACACCACTCTCTGTACATGATTAACATATACACATGTTGAAATGTTTACTTAGAATAAATGAGTGCAATGAAAAATAGGGAGTTTACTTACAATATCTGAGAGTGGAGATCCATAGAGAAGGACAGAGGCGACCATTCCAGCGGTTCCTACGAGCACTTTCTTATGCCCCGCTTCGACTCCCAACATAGAAGTTACTGCAGTGCTGGCAAACACCACCAACACTCCTCCCACCATCACACACATTCTTTTCTGCCATGCTATTCATCTCTCATTAACTGGCGGTCCACAAACTCAAGTGAAATGATTTGGGGAGGTAGATAATACGGTACCTTGGATTTGGGTGGTGCAAAGTGGAGATAGATGGCGCAGAAGCAAAACTGGAGGAGAAAGCCAAGAGCGTTGCTACCCATTACAAGACCGTTCTCCCATCCATTGCTGATGAGAGGGGAACCATACCAGGTGTATACAAGACAGTTTAACAGGCCTATTGCATACGGAAACCCTGACATCTCTCCCGTTGTCTTCTTCTTATTCACTCTCCAGAAGATGCCCCTGCTCATCAATTAACTTAATTAGAATTTAGCAATATTTAGTACGTATGCACTACCCTGCTTTCCACAATAATGTTCCCACAGTTGTACTTACAGTGGTGCTCCATACATAAGCAAAGCAAATACGCTTCCTGCATCATGATCACACATATAAGTACACCAGTTTCAGTACAAGTAATGCAGCTACGATTTGAGTCAGTGAACACAAACTTCGAATTTAAAATTACATAAATGTTAAATACAGTATAATGACCTAAAATGCCAGCCGCGCAACGTATGAGTTTATTCATTATTGCCTCTTTCTCAAAAAGAGAAGAGAAAAACAATGAATTCCTCGTAAATGGTTATGAGCTGTAGGTTGGTCTGATGATAATTGTTGCATATTTATAGCCGTGTGTTGCACCCATGCCTACTTAGTGCTTCCGCCTCTCATGTCCATGTTACTAGAAAGCTCTAGAAAAAAACAAGAATATATAGTATTTTAATATTTATGACTGTAATAAAGGGTAGATAGTAAAGTTAGGAGCATCATTTCATGTACTAGAGATAAATCATTGTTTATTAATTATTTAAGTTTTGGATAAAATGAGATTTTGAAAATGGAGTATTGGTAAATGAATTAGGGTGAATCATATTTAAATTAATAAAATTATTCAAGTTGATAATGAGTTTGTTTTTATTATTGATTTTGTTCAAATTGATTATGAATGTATATTCTTTCATTCTTCTATTGTTCAAAATTGTTATATGTCAAAAGTATGCTAAATTTGGGGAAAAATATTAAAGTAATTTTCAAAACATAATTAGATTGAATATAGCTAAAGGATTAACAAATAATTTATCTTTTGAAAGCATCTACTAAGATTGTGTTAAGAAAAAATTATTAAGATCCATTTGAGTCATGGATCTAGCTAATTATTGGCTACAATTAGTCATTTAATAGTGATTTATGTGAATTGAGATATCTTTCACTTTTGGTACTAGGTATCTCCTTTCTTTTCTTTAGAATTATAGTTGATGAGTATGAGTTTATTATCTTGGAAAGTGAAATAAATAAAGTTTTTATCTTAAATAAGGTATCAATTAAATAAAAAATTGACAAGAAAATTAAATGGATTAAGAATAATAGGGGTGAAAATTATGGTATCAAGGTGAAAAGTACAAAATCATATACCCTCCAAAAAAAGGGTGTTTGAATGGATGAATAGAACTCTTTTAGAAATGGTTCATTGTCTTTTAGGCAGTTGTTTGTTGTGCTACATATATTATGAATACAATACCCACTAAAAATATTACAAATCTAACCCTTATAGAAGATTGGAAGAAAAAATTTATATTGGACATTTAAAAGTATTTGTGTACATTTTTTTGGCAAACATCCTTAATGAAAAGTGTAAAAATGTTAAAAACTAATAGTAATAGGTATTTTTTGTTTGTTATGGTGAAGAATAAATGTCTTATAGGTTCTATGGTTTGACAACAAAATAGGTATTTATAGATAAAAAAATATTAAATTTAACTAAATATTCACAACCTCCAACCCTTCTTTCTCACTCTATAATATCAAATACTCCCAACTCAAATTCAAATATTATATAATATAAATAGAAACGACGCCGATGATGATGATGGTGGTGGTGGTGGTGGAAAAATAGAAACGATGTCGATGGTGGTGGTGGTGGTGATAATTTGTGAAATAATTCACTTTGAAATCCATTTTCATATACATCTCATATTTCTTTGTTAGGTTAAAATATTTAGATTTGGGTGGTAATATAGACGAGGAATTTACTAATGGGTATGTATTTCAATCAAACCCTATGGAAAACAACTAAATATTTTCTTTATATGAAACAAAATTTATAGTGATAATCAAGTGAGATTAAGTAAAATACTTGAAATAAATTAATTTGGATTCAAAATATCTTATTTGAATATAATCTTACTTATTATTTGATCATTAATTTATTTTGTGATAATCAAAACATCATATAGATTGCAAACAATATAATTTTCCATGATAAAAATAAAACACAAAGAGATTAATGTTTATTGCATCCAAGATCTTATTTAGATTCAAATTATTAATTTATAATGTTAACTTGAATATAAATAATAGAAATATAAATTAATAGAGAAAACACAATACCATATTTAAAAAAATTGAACATCTAATCAATATTAATAGAGAATTGTTAGTAGAAGATAAAAACAATAGAAGGTCTTAAAAAAAAGGGACTTCTCTAAAATGTAAGATTACTTAAAAGTCTAAGAAAAATTAAAAGCTTTCCATATTTTATCATCTTTGAATTGTTCTAGAAAATTTTATACATTTGTAACTAGTCATTAAGAAAGTGGTATGAGTTGGATTGTGTAGAATACATCTTAGATTGACATAATCTAATTTATAGTAATTTTGATGGATTTAATTTAAAAATTATTCTTAATTTATATCCTGTACTTTATTATTATTTTTAGTTTAAAGTATTACTTAGAATCTTTATTTTCTTAATTCTAGATGGAATTTGTATTTTATTATCATTAATTAAATAAATAAAAATAATCTCCTAATAATAATAATATATCTAGTTTAATTTGTTACATCTTGTAGTTTGATTGTGATATCATTATATTTTCAATATGTTAATGGTGTTAAAGTATATTTAAAACATTAGTTTTTTTAATTGATATTAGTTTTGTTGAACATTCAAAATGTGTTAAATGTTCTAGGGGTTTTGGTCTATTGGTGAAGTTGAATGATTTAGAACAGGTTCATTAAGAATTAATTATTGTTAGATATAAGATCCCTTCACATCAAAAGGGATGAGATTGAGATTATGTCATGAGGAAAATTGACAATGAAGACCCTGTAGTCATATGAAAACAAAGAAAAAAGGAAATAATTATTCATACTCTCATTATTACAATTTCAAACAAAATGTTCAAGTTTATCAAATTTTGAATAAGCTGCTTGATTCTCACCATTGACTAAAAAATCTTATGTAGTTTTTTCCAAAAGAATGCTTATTAATTTTGAATGAATTGTGGAAATATCGAATCTAATTTCCATTTACTTGAAAGAAAACACCTTCATATAAAGTGTATTTTTTTCCCTTTCATTGGATGCACTACAATATTCAACTAGTACATTTCAAAGTAAAATTAGTTTTTTCTTTTCTTTTACTTCCAGTGCACATATGATTGATTTTTCTTTGATATGTAGGAAAAGGTGTGGGAAAAAATAAAAAGTTATATTGTTATTATCAACAACAAAAAGTATATATAAGATAAATATTTCTTAGAGAGATTCTCATGTCTTAATCAAGAACTAACTCTCATCATTGTTCATGTATGACTAGATATAAGAGTTCAAAATAATAATATTAAGAAGATTTTTGAAAGCTTTTTACTTTTAGATTCAATTGTGTGAATTTATTTGCATCAAGTGATCTGTCATAAGATGAGAGCTGAAATAAGAAGATATTTTTTTTCATTTTTTAGACAATAAGACAATTGAATCCAAAAAAAACTTATAATGACATTTTGTTCAATTACATGAATACTTTATCAATAACTTTCTTACATGATTTATTTAAAGAAGAGAGAAAATTGTAAAAATATTTTTTTTTTTATCTTCAAACTAAATAGCGAAAAAAGTCTAACAGCTAATAAAACACGTGTTCTTATACTATTTTCAACCTCATAAACCTTAGATTTTTTTATATTCTATTATATTCCATACCTTAAACTATAATTTTTTAATTTATTTCTCTTCTGTACATTTTAAAGCAAATTCAGGTTTTGGATTTACTTCCGCTCTGCATGCCATTAGAAGAAAGAGAGAATATAATGACAGAAGAGTACTAGGTGAGGGGGTGGTCTGGTGGTGGCAGCTTTACCTTTTTATCTTTAGAAGACACGTTAGTATAAAGCCAGCAGTGTATGTTGAGGGTGGGTTGTTTCTTTATCTGCTGTCATTTGCTTTTTTAATCCCACATGTGTTGGGGTTGGAAAACACATGGATGAAGGCGACAACCCATCAAATGCATAAATTATTCTGCATAATTCATATAATAAACTATTAATAATTCATATAATTAAAAATAACTTTTCAATTATATTTTTTAAAACTAAATTTATTAATAATTCATATAACTAAAAATAACTTTTCAATTTTATTTTAAAAAAATAAATTTATTTATAGTAAATTACTTTATTAATAATAAATTATTTATAATTGATATTTAGTAAGGATTATTTTTCAAAATATTTTTAAATAATCAACAATAAATAATTGTTAAAAATAAAAATTTTAATTACATGAAATTAATAATAGAGTATTTATTAAAAAAAATTTAAATAAATTTTTTAATTATAATTAGTAAATAATAATCAATAATAAATTATTGATTATTAATTATTTAAAATTAAAAGTGATGAATAAACTGTAAACAATTCACAGTTCAATATTCTAGTTTTTGACAACATGATTTATGGTTTTATTAAAAATTGTTGGATTTTGACAAAATTGACATGCACAAATGACAATTTGATAATGAAATTAATGTATCACAATTGAGTTTACATGTAGATAAAAAATTCTAAGACGTTGTCAACATAACCATTTTGTACATATCCTATGAATTTTGTATTCCATGAAACCACATCATGTTGAGGTATTTTATCTAGAAACTCCTATGCCATTGGCATTCATCCACATTTTCAGACATGTCTATCAATGCATACATAGTTACAACATTTGAGCCCTCAAAAATGCTTTCCATTATATCTTGATGGATCTCCATACCCAACTTTAAAGCTTTCATTTCAATAAATGCAAGGAAGACATTGCTAAATGTCTCTGAGTTTGGTTTTATGCCTTGTAATTTCATTTGCCTAAATATCATAATAGCTTTTAAAAAACCTAGTTTGCATTTTAATCTACAAGGTATTACATTTCACATGTAAAATGCCATTTCAATTGAGGCATTTTGTCAAATAGTTCTCATGCCTTGTTAAGGCTTCAAAATTTTGTATATGTGAGTTTACATTTTATTGAGGGATTTCGCTCCATGTTAACCAATTTCCTATGATTGAATTTTTTTATTCCATGTTTAATTTTTTTGTCACTACAATTGCACTTCTTGGAAGCATTTTGCCAAGCGGTTCAACCTAGTATTGACACATTAATTTGGTTCACACACAAATTACTATGTATAACTCTTTGAACAATTTATTTGGAAACTCCTTCAAGCATCAAGTTAGATATACCCACAACAATAAAACTAGGTGATACTATAGAAGTTATATCAATTTATAATTGATCAAGTGAACAAGGTTTACATTTAAATTGAGTAATCATTTATGGCTTGGGCACAAATCTACAACTCTATAAAAATCATTATATGATGGAAATAATTAAATTGTGAATTGCATTTTTTTTCGTATTTTCATTTTTGTTCTCTACAAGCTATACCATATAGTATGCTATGACTACTAACCCTCTTTTCATTTTCCACAAATAAATCTCTTCACCACTTAAATGGAAGATAGCTAAAAATACAAATCTATGCCAAGTTAATAAGAGTAGATGACTCAAAGTCTCTACATGGTCGATAAGGATATGGTTGATTCCTTACTTAGGCCATGAGTGTTTTCTAAGTGATTTTTTATTTTGGGTGTATTTTAGAAGTGGATAGTTTCAATAATACGTGTTTCATTTATTAAATGTGATCTTCATTGCATGCTTCATAAGTGGGGAATTTTAGTAGTATATGAAATTTATAAAAAATGGATGGCATTGGGTAGCCCATGTAAAAATTCTAAAAATAGCATTTGTCTTTCTAATATCAAGCCTTCTTAAAATTATACAAAATTAGTGTTTGATTCAACTATAGGTAGGTTATTCTGACTAAATTTCATTCCACATGCATGATACCAAATGCAACAATCACTTCACCACTTTTGTCAAGTTCCATCAACTAGAATAGTTAATGGGTTGAATGAACTATAGTTTAGTTATGATGCTTGGTCTCTTCAAAATAATCAGACACTTAGATTAGGGAGAGGAAGGAGCTCAAACCTAACTAATTCAAAATAGGGATGGTTATGGGATCGTTGGTTTACTTTAGATACCTAGTTCCTATGAGGATAAATTATTCACTATACAAATGAAAGACAACTATCTACCTAGTAAATTGTTTTATGTGTTTTGAAATGGAAGAGATCTACAACATTATGGATATTGATATATGCTAATAGTCAACTTTTTATATTATTTATAACATTTTCTTAGCTTTTTATACTAATGAATATAGGGTAGAGGGTAAGGAGGAAATCCCTAATGTTGATGAACTCCCGATTGATGAACATATTCCCCACCACCCTCTTGCAATTTCTGCTAGGTGTGTGCTAATACTTGCTAAAAGCAAATCCCCTATGGCTAATGTGTCTAATCCTTCTACCCCTCTATCGCAAAAGAGTGAGTATTTGATAAGCTTTGAATTACAACTCATTAGAGCAACACCTGAAAAGAGGAAACACTCTCCTTTGTTGTTCGAACTCCTGAAAGCTATGAAACCCAGACGTGACATTAATCCTAGAGATGTAATTCATATCTCTGAGGAAGGGAACCAAATGGAGGAGGAAAAAGAAATTTTACAAGGGAAAAGGAGTGGTGGTAGTGGAGGAAGAAGGTCGGCTTGTCTAGTGAAGGTGGCCTTGAAAGAGAAAAAGGGAAAACAAAAATTATTTGTGAATGAGGAGGAGGAACTGGGGTATGAAGGTTTTGAAGCTCAGGAAGAAGAAGAGTCTGAAGATTTGTATTTTGAGGAAATTGCCTATGAGATGGGGGAGGATGGTTTGGAGGAGGAAAAAGAGGAGGAAGAGGAGGAGCAAGTGGAGCCGACAAAGGATAAGATTGAGGTAAGGAATGAGCAGGATGTTGGGTTCTCTGGAATGGAGAACAGAGCTAAGGATATTAGTAATGCATTTTAAAAAGAAGACTAACTTTCTTGTAGGTATAGTTCAAAGACATGGAGAAGGCATTAGTTACTCTCATGAGAGTGACTAACAGGTTGATGAGAAGAGTGATGCTTGGAGCTGCTTCTAGTGAAACGAAGCTTACTAGGAAACTGAAGAAACAAGGGAAAACTGATATCCTGAAGTTGCTAGATGAAACAAAGGGCTCTGACTGGCACGAATACATTACGCTCATGGGAGAGTATGGGGACCTATTAAAGAACTCCATTTAATGGCTTGTGTTGCTACTCTGCTATTTTTTGATGGGTTTTTTTTCTTTTAATCATATCTGGGACTATTCTATTATTTTCTATAAGTTATGGTGGAATACCACCTAGAATACTATCGATTTCATTAATGGTCTTTGTAGATTGAAGTATGCTAGTAAAAAAATTATGTTTTTGATTGATAATGGCTAGACAATGGTTATACTTTTAAATTTTGGCCTGTGTGCCAAATCTAATGTTGTTTTTTGGTTCGATGGTGGTGTTGTTTCCCACCTCTCTCTGCTCCTTTTTGGTTTTTTATTGTAACTATGGGATCAGGGCCCTTCCCTGCTTATCTAATAAAAAACATGGTTCTTCGAATTAACTACTATATAATAATTTATATGTTGCAAGAATTTTTTCCATTCTTTACATTTTTACATTGGAATGCATATATTTTTATTATTATCAAACTCTTTTAATGTCTTACCAAAATTAATATTTTAAATAATATCAAAATTTTATAGACATGTATGTAGAATAAGAGCATAAATAAGAAATATATTGTAATATTTTATCTAACAAAGGATTCAAAGTCGCATGGACTACAAGGATTTTTAGATATACATAAAATGGATCTACATTGAAAAGATTGTAGGAAAACTCAAGAAAATACAATTGGTAGATGCAAAGATGAATAAATGTGAAATCATGGACTATAATGATTGTAGGATATACACATAATGGTGAAAAGGTTTTAATTTTATTTTTAGAAAATGTAATTGGTAGATACAAAGACACATTTCACAAACTTCACCAAAATACTTGTTGGTTGTCCTAATATGAGATATTTTGAATAAGGTATGGACATCCATCAAAGAATAATATGAAGATGAATTTTCAGAATTTTTGTGGTTGCACATGCTCTTTTGAAATATATGCAAAACATGGGACGATAGACAAAGCATGTCAACTATTTGACACAATGCCTTGAAGAGTTGTGATCTAATGGATTCACACTAGTTAGACATGTTGCATTACTACCCTCATAAAAATATCTCAATTTTTAGACACTTTGTATCCAATTTGAAACTCAATTATGATACATTAATTTATTATCAAATTATCATTTGTGTGTGTCAAGTTTGTCAAAATTCAAAATGATCAATTTCTAATAAAATTATAGATATTTAATTTTTCCTCAACATGATCTATGATTTTATTAGAAATTGATCATTTGGAATTTTAATCAATATACAACTATGCTGAAATCAATATATGGTGGAAGCAACTAATTCTAAACTACATTTATTTTTCTTTTCTTTTCAAATTTGTTCTCTATATGTTATACCATATAGTATTCTATGACTACTAAACCTCTATTAGATTTACAAAAATAAATCTCTTCACCACTTAAATATAAGATAGTTAAAATATATTGTAAGCCAATAAGAGTGAATATATTAAAGTATCTAGGTGGTAGGTAAGGATATAAGGATAAGGTTGAGTTCTTTCTTAGGTCATGAAGGTTTTTACTATAATTCATGATTTTGGTTCTATTTTACAAATGAATACTTTTAACAAGATGCACTTTTCATTTATGGGTAAAAGCAAAAAGTTGGGTCCATGAAGAAGGGAAGTTTTGGTGAAAAAAAAATCTCGTAGAAAATGCATACATGTTATTAAAAAATGTGTATGTGTTATGCTTCGGTACCCAAGCCTTAAAAAATGTGTATGGACTACAAAACACGTACGCGTTTTAACATGTATGCATTTTATAACATGTACAAGTCATTTAAAAAATAAAACCTTTTAGAAACACATACGTGTTTTAAAATGCATACACATTTTGTAACACAAAACCCATACGCGTTTCTAAAAAGTATTTATTTTTTTAAATAATCAAGAAAATAAAGAACGCATATGCGTTTTGTAAGGCATAAGTGTTTTATAACGCCTATATGTTTTTAAAAGTGCGTACGTGTTTTTAAAATTTTGAATTCCCAACCCACATGTTGCCTCGATTTTATGCTCGAGAAAGGCCTGGCAACCTGACCCTTAGCCTTTGACTTGCAACTAAAAAGCTAAGGCAGATTGAAGAAGAATGTCCAACTTTGGCAATATGGCTGATGGGATTTTTTTCTAAATCAATCTATAAAATTAAAAACCATTAGAGAACACAATGTCTAGTTTCCAAATATATAATTTTATTAAGATTGGATTATATTTGTTATTTTTTAATTAATTTCTAAGCAAACTAGTCCTTAAACTTGAAATATTAGGCTTTTTTAGTTTTTTAATAACATTTTTTTTGTTAAGTTTCTTGTAAAAAAAATATATATGGCATCAATCTTCAGAAAATTCTCTACACAATGAAAAAAAAAAGATTCAAAAAATGTTTAGTTTTATGTCCAATTATTAAAAATCACAAAAAAAGTTCCTCATCAATCTTCATGTTGTTAGCTCTCTTTCCCCAAAAGGAATTAGAAAAATACTTTTATTTGGGTCAAACAGTAGTGTTTGTACACGTGCATGGTATGGTAAAAAAATAGGGACTTTTAAAAAGTGGTTTTTATACATCCCTATCAAAATTTAATTTATATCATCTGGGTATTTGAATAAATTACATATTTGGAAACTAGATTCAAATGCTAAATTTCATATTTCTGACTTTGTTAGAGATTCATTGTGTAAGTGCCTCAAATTTTCATCAACCCAACTTCTTGCCTCAAATTCTAAAAAATAGCAAAAACACTTCCACTTTTTGAGCCTTTTGTGGACCCAACTTCTTGCATCAACCCTTATGAAGTATGATATTCATTGTATGCTTCATACGTGGGGAATTTTAGTAGTATCTATAGGCAATTTATAACAAATGGGTGGTCTTGAACAACCCATTTATAAATTCCAAAAATAGTAAATGTGTCTTTCTAATAAAAATCATTCTAAAATTTTAAATATAGTGTTTGATTCAACTAGAGGTATTTTAATTCTACCACTCTTCATTCTACATATATGATGCCAAATGTAGCAATTGATTCACCACTTTTACCAAGTTTTATCAACCAAACTAGTCAATGGTTGAAAGTGTAGACATTGGGAACTATGAAAGATAAGGGAAGATAGAAGAGAATACCTAGGAGAGATGTTTTTAACAATGTGGATGAATGATAATGGGTATAAGGTCTAGTATATATGCTTCAATATTAGTCTCTAAAACTCACTAACTTGATGCTTGAAGGATTTTCCAAATAAAATGTTCATAGTGTTGTATGTATTAATTTATGTGTGGACCAAATTAATGCTTCAATACTAGTAAACCACTTGGTAGAATGCCTTCAAGAAGTGCAATTGCAATGATAAAAAATAAAACATGAAATTAAAATTCAATCATAGGAAATTGGTTAATGTGGAGCCAAATCCCTCAATGAAATGTAAACTCACATATACATAAAATGTTGAAGCCTTAACAAGGAATGAGAACTATTTGATAAAATGCTTCTATTGAAATGACATTTCATGAAATGTGAAACCTTGTAGATTAAAATACAAACTAGGTATGCAACAAGCTATCATGATATTTAGGCAAATAAAATTATAAGGAATAAAACCAAAATCAGTGACATTTAATAATGTCTTCCTAGTGTTTATTGAAATGGAAGCTTTAAAGTTGGGTATTGAGATCCATCGAGAAATAATAGAAAGATTTTTTTTGGGGTCAACTGTTGTAATTATGCATGTGTTTATAGACATGTATGAAAATGTGGATGAATTCCAATGGCATAGGAGTTGCTAGATAAAATGCCTCAACATGATATGGTTTCATGCGATACAAAATTTATAGGATATGTACAAACTTGTTATGTTGACATCTTAGAAAATTTTATGTACATGTAAAATCAATTATGATACATTGATTTTATTATCAAACTGTCATTTGTGTGTGTCAAGTTTGTCAAAATCCAACATTTTTTAATAAAACCATAAATCATGTTGTCAAAATTTAAAATGTCGAACTGTGAATTGTGATGAATAATAATTAATAATCAATAATTTATTATTGATTATTATTTAATAATTATAATTATAATTGGTATTTAAACTTGATTTTTAATAAATAATTTATTATTAATTTCTTATAATTTTTTTAAATTTTTTTTAATAATGATTGATTGCTATTATTTAAAAATATTTTGAAAAATTATTCCTCACTAAATATCAATTATAAATAATTTATTATTGTTTTTTGATCAATGCAAAAGCAACTAAGGGGCTACACCCATATATTAAAATTTCAAGTATTAATATTACAATAATAAACTGGGGATCATCAATGGATCACCCATACCGGACCACCGAGAGAAAAACACTAATATGCACCAAGACTTAAAATGTTACCCCAAACCATAGGCCCTCCAGCCATGTACAATGTTGTTTTACCCAAGCACCTAGACCCAATATGGTGCCATAGACCAAAACCATACAACCAGACTTCCCCACACCTAAACCAGTGATAGCTTCATGACAATAGAATTTACCTTTAGTGGACAACCCACAAAGTACCCTACTTGTCAAGCCACATAGATTATTATCACTTAGCCCAAACCCCAAATCCATAGTGCACCAGCCCATCCCACATTACCTTAGTCAATTGTGAATTCTAGGGTTCCCCCAAATGGATGTGCCATCCTCATCCACCAATCCCTCCATGATAATATAAGCCTGCACCCAATCCACCCCCTCATTAGGAACCATCTCCAAAATCTATTTTAGGAACTTGATACTCTTTGTCACTACTGCATGGAACCTGGGAAGGGAGGCCGGGTAATTGGTAAAAATTAGAGGATACCACTTTGGAGGCAACCCACATTGATGCAAAAATAATAGTCTCTAGGAAATGGAACCTCCCACCCCACCTCATATTTCTTTAATACATCCTCCAAACCGACCAAATACTTACCCTAGATCACCTTCTTGCAAAGTTGGTGTGTATTATCCTTCGACTCCCTTGCATCTAGAATTGAGGCCAAACCATGGATGAGATATCAGTATTAACCCTGTGTCGATGAAAAGAATAGAGAAACTCCCCACCGAGCATCATCTTCAATGCGTGAAGGATTAATCCATGCTTGGATTTGAAGACGAACTACCCAACCACTTCTTAGTCACCTCCCCATGAATGCCAACTAATTCCTTGTGCTCTCCAATCTTATTGGGGTATCCATATGTGTTGCACAACCAAATACTCCACACCAGCTTTGTGAAATGTTATCATGGCATAAAATTTGGCTAACACAAAGATTTATGATTGCCAACCTGCCATCACCTTGACAACACATGAACCTCATGATACAAGTCATTATTAAGATGTCACCTCCACCCACGAACAAGCACCACACTGCTGCCAAATCTAGAAATGGCATATGCCAATTAAATCAGGCCTGCTATCTAAGCCCTTTTTCCAAGTCATTCGCCAGCTGTTGCCTTCATGATATAATGTGTCACATTGTACTCATCTAACTCAATAACTAGGTGATTAATGAGAGAAATCCATCACCTTAATTTCCAATTGGGTATCCATCCCATCCTAATGGCATTGATTGTAATTAAAGAGTTGCCCTATAAATGGAATAAATAATTTATTATTAATAAATTTATTTTTAAAATTTAAAATTGATTTTTATTTTTTATTTTTTTTAATAATATGAATTATTAATAGTTTATTCTAATGATTATTAAAATCTTAGAAGTTAAAAACTGCAAATAATGCTCTCAAAAATCAAGTCGCAAAGCATGCCAATGTTTTAAATATAAAAAAGGTTTTTTTTTTGTGCATTTTAATTGTTGATTCATATGCTATAGGATAGTGCATTATGTAGAATGATTTATATGTTTTATAATTACCTGCTTCCCCATGTTTTCCAACCCAACCCATGTGGGATAAAAAACCAAATGACAATAGATAAAGAAACAAGGCAATGGAAAATAAAATAGTATTGATCACACCCCCATTTAATATTCATTGACCATTCTTGACAGTCTATATCTCATCTCAATATTTTCATCTCTGGTGAAATAGTAGGTTGTGTTGCTTCTCTCGTTCGTGAAGATTTATTTGTAGGTTGTGCTCCTAGGAGGTGGTTGACACCAACATTGTATGAGAGCCTTCAACCTACACCTTCTTTTGCCATCAAGATTTTTTATCCTTGAGTTGTTTTGAGATCATTATTCATGGAATACATTCAAAAGAATGTTCATCTTTATCAATTCCATTTTTTCCTATTGAATCTACAAGAGACCGTGTTGATATTCTATGCAAGACTGATTCATATATTTGAGGAGGCATTATTTGGTAGGAGACCATGTGAGTTATAGATATGTGAATTGTTCACATCCATAGGTTGTTCACAGCCACAACCTTCATTATTGAGGCCCACACATTTCTTAGGTGCAAGCTTCACCAGTTAGGCTAAGAAAAAGCCATAAGCCATGATGTTTTGATGAGAAGAGGGGAAATCCATTTGATTGCAGGTGTGATTCATCAGAGGCATGGAATTTTTGAGTGTGGAGCTCACAATTTTGTCTATTGTTGTAGGAGCTTTTTTTCCTCTGTTGCAAGGGTGATTGCTAGCATTGGAGGCACTGAAATTTGCAGAGAGGAATTTATTTTGTTGAAGAGGCCATGAAACTTATTTGGCTAAGGCATTCCCTGATTGATGGCAATGATTCAAAATTGAAGACCTTTGTTTGAAGCTCAATTTTTTGGAAAGAGGAGCAATATGGTTTGATTGCCATAAAGGCTCATTTTTGTTTGGAAGATGGGGTGATTGGAGAATTGAAAATTGTAGGAGTATTCAACCATTTTGTAGGTCGTGATCTTCTTAAGCCAACGTGATTGGTTTTTGGCTAGCATCACTAGGATTTTTTCAAACTTTATATTTTATAAAGTTTTCCCTAAATATTTAGGGTTCCAAAAGTTGTGCATCAGAGGAAGTGGGCCCAAGTTTCTTTTGAAGTTATTTTTTGGGAATATTTATCCCACATTGGTAGCATGGGGTATCTTTTTTCTATTTAAATAGCTTTGCAGTGTCTTTGGTTGGTGTGAGCAAGTCTCATAGATTGTGAAGATGATATCTTGCACATAGTGTTGTGGAGACTTGTGCATTCATGTGGTGGAGGAATCTGCTACAAATCATCTCCTAAGGTGATAAATATTTTTGAAGTTAAGGTACATATTCAGCCCTTTTTAATTTTGTAAGTGATATTTTTTGGATGTTGGAAAAATAAATCTCAAGAGGCTGCATTGGCTGATATTTTTGGAGGTTTCAGTTTGGTGTATTTTTTTCTTTTGGTGAAAATTGTTGTCATGGCTACTCCTGATTCAGTTGAATTGTCAACCCCCGATAAATACCATACCTGGAAGATCAAAATGTGTAGGTTGCTCCAATCTAAGGGTTTGTGGTCCACACTAAGTGATAACCAACCCAATTTTACCAGGGAGTATGAAACATTTTCCCATAGAAACAAGTGTGACAAAGCTATGGGTCTGATATCCTTGCATGTATTTGATAGTCTTATTTTCCATATTGAAGAGTGTAATACACCCAAGGAGGTATGGGATGAGTTACAAAACTTGTTTGGTCAAGTCAGTGAGTTTCATGCTTTGCAACTAGAGGCAGAGTTAACTTCTCTTTCCCTTGTTGAATTTCCTTCCATTGATGATTTCATAGTCAAGTTCAAATATGTGAGATCACAATTAGTGGGATGTGGGAAGGGTAAAACTAAGAAGGAGTCCATTTTTTTATTTTGTCTAAGTTAAGAGGTCCATTTGCTATGTTTTCTTCTACCTTATACTCCACCATGTATGCTTTGGGAAATGCATTCCAAATTCCTTCTTTTGAGACTATGTGACCATTTGATGAGGGAGCAAGCCAAACTTACCCAGTTAGAGGGGGGTCTCTATGTGAAGCACCACAAATATGCAAAATAGCTCAAACCTCAAAACACATTAGCATGTTAGTTCAAACTATGCAAATACCATAGTGCTCCTATGAGATAATAAATCATGCTTTAAAATGCAAAAAAATTACAAGACAAACTAAGGCATATAAAACATGAAATAAATCCTATCCCATTGTGGATTGGTGCTATTGTGGAAAATAGCCCTTTCCCAATCCTTGATAGATAAGCTAAATGATGAAATGCCTTGAAGATGGAGTGATGGTGGGAAAAATCAATTCTCCTGAAGAGAGTGACTTTACATGAATGATTGTTGAGGATTTGATGAAGAATCAGCCCTCTATTTAAAGATTTTCAAATTGGAAGAATGCTTATGAGAGAGCAATGTGGGATAAAGATTGGACAAATGAGATGAGGCCACTTGTCAACTTGTCATAGGTTGAGGAATGCGCAAGTTTTGGCCAATGTGTCCAAGAGAGGGAGATTCAAATTTGAATTTGTGAAATAAATGTTGAGTGGGGGAGATAAAATAGAGAAGTTAATGCAATGTTGGAATGGACAAGTCAACTTTTCTTCATTTTCAAACTTGAGGGAATATTCTATTTTTATGCCAAGTTGAAAGAAAATAAGGATTTTAATAAAGCAATAAATTGATTTATTTGTGCAAGTGGGAAAAGCTAGAGGATATGATGGGTGGTTAGGTTAGGTTAATCAGGATTAGATTAGCTTAGGTGATGATTAGGTGATTTTGACCTTTTTGACTTAAATATTTTGATTTATTTAAATCAAAAAGGGATGAAAGGTGATTTCAGACTTAATTAAATAAAGGATTGATTTATTTAATCAAGAAGGGTGATGTTAGGATCAAGTTGATTTATTTAATTTAAACTGATGACTTTAGGAGATTGATAAATAAACTTGATTTATTTGCTTAATGGATGAATATGACCTAATCAAATGCATTATGCCAATTTTGCTGTCTACATTTTGCCCCTCTTTGAAGAAATGTACTTGTTGCGTTGGTTCAAAGAATAAACTTGCTGTGATCAAAATTCAAAATTTTTCTAATTTTGGATGCCCCAGTGGAAAGAAGTACACTGGTACATTGCCCCCTCGAGAGATCGAGCGAAAGATTCGATTTGAGGGTCGATCTCACAATAAAGGGTTCAAAATGGATGGTTATGGATGATGATGCAGATGAGATGTTTTTAAGATGCTTAGAATAACAAATCTATATTACCTTAAACAACTTAAATGATGATATGATGTGATGATGGATGAGATGGATGATGTGATATGCTGTGATTATGCAAATGTATGATTTATGTAGATATATGATTTATGAGATGCTTAGACTAACAGATCTATATTATGATGATGATTATGCATGTGAAATTATCGATGTTTCCTATTATGTATGATATGAATGATATGTGGTATACCGATACTGGATGCATGATGGATGTATGATGGATGCATGATGTTAGTGGAAATGAGATGATGACAAGAGGATCCAACAAGTCCATGATTGGTTGAGACTTTATTAGAGATGATGATGATAGGTGATGATGATTTGCTTATCAAGGATTGGGACTTTAAAAGGGCTACTTACCTTATGTTTGATAACACACATAAGCACGATGCATCAAGGTATAAAGAACCAAGATGGTGTTGTACCTAGTGCGATGGACTTTGACTTGACAAACAGATAGGAGTATTCTTGTTCACACTTGACATATGGAACCTTGCTAGGACGTATCCTAACAAAGCAAGTATTCACCAAGTTTTATTACAAGAACGTCCAACAAGCACAACAGACAAAAGATAATGATCGTTGCCCCATTCCTATCTCTCTAAATCCTTCATTCGGATATCATCGAGAGGTCCTTGGAATGAGAACAATAAGATAAATCAAAAGAAAAGATCAAGTACGCAAACAAGCCAATGTTCTTCATACCTTCAGTCGAAGAGATGTGTTTTGATAGGATAAGAGTCCAAGTGATATCCAAAATGATGCCCATTGTCAGAACGATATATCCTAGGACATGCATTGTATAGGATGATGATGGGTTGATAAGTTGATTGATAGACTGCTAATATAAGTTTGATTGACATGTTTGAAAATGATCAAGAGTTTGATTTTGTTTTAAAGGTTTGTTGCTTCGATTTTGATTTTGTGTTTGAAGCTTGCTTCTGCTGATTGCTGTGATTGTTTCTATTTATGTTGTCAAAGGATGAAGGTGGTGACCATTTTATTATGGATGATTGATTATTGAAAGTTAAAGCGAGATGAGACAGATGGATTTTTTCAAATATTTGGATGTTTCTGATGTTTTTGGAGATGTTTTGAGGCTATTTTTTGGGTTTTTTGGATTTTTCAAATGTTTTGATTTTGGATTTTTCAAATGTTTTGGGGTTTTCCTGAGATTTTATGGATGTTTTTGGATTTTTGTTTTTGAAT
Organism: Sequoia sempervirens; assembly: GCA_007258455.2. Lineage (NCBI taxonomy): Eukaryota > Viridiplantae > Streptophyta > Pinopsida > Cupressales > Cupressaceae > Sequoia > Sequoia sempervirens. The sequence continues at coordinate 18,788 of VDFB02283408.1, forward strand.
GTTTTTGATTTTGATGTTTTGGATTTTGGGTCCAATCAAAGATTAACCTTTCCTACGTTTAAAAGGACGATGAGTTCGATGCCATGTTTTTGACTTGTTTTGATTCTTGATTTTGAATGTTTTTGGATTTTCCTATTGTTTTGGATTTTGATGTTTTGATTTTTTTGGATTTTCACATGTTTTGACAATTTTGATATGGACATGTGTGATGATATCAGTACTTTGTTTTGGGATTTTGTTGAAAATCAAGCTAAGGTTGATCGATCGGGTTGATGGATTGATGATAATGATAACATTGTTGAGGATGCACAACAATGCAAGGATTGATTGATCAGGATTGATGACGATAACATTGTTGAGGATGCACAACAATGCAAGGATTGATTGATCAGGATTGATGATGATAACATTTTTGAGGATACACAACAATGCAAGGATAGATTGATGAGGATTGATGATGATAACATTGTTGAGGATGCACAACAATGCAAGGATAGTGTTAAGCAACACAATGATCGGGAAGGATATCCCAAGATTATGGATTGATTGAATTCTATTGATTAGGATTGTTGAAGCTTGGTTTGGAACAAAAGATGTTTTGGATGATTTGATGTGACATTGAAGGATGGGTTAGATGTGACTAATATTGATTGTTTGGATTGATGTTCGATGAATGATGAAGATTGATAAGGAATGCCATCTTGTCAAAATATGCCATGGGCTAGTGATTCGGATTCTGGATCACAAATTCTTTTGACCAATTTGATTTCACGTTTTCCAATGTTCAGACTACCACATAAGTTGGAGAATATAGATCAAGATGTATTCCCAAAGTAAGATGTAATTCTCTGCCCCCAGTGTCTAGCAATGTATGGAATGTTATGGATAGATGCATGGATAGGTGTATGGATGGATGAATATAGTAAGCACACAAAGAATGCCAAGGATTATCTTGCAATATTTAGATAAAAAATGCTCATTTGGATAATGCTTCATGGCTCAGATAATGCTACATAGGATAGGATCACTGAAAATGACCCATGTCAAGATGTTTACCATAAGCAAGCATAAAGTGTGCCCCAAACTTTCATCAAGATCAAGATAACTTGGATGATGGATGCAGATGGATAAAGATGGATGGGATAAATGGTTCATGGATGACTGGATTTATTATGGATAGGATGGGTGAAATGATGGATTTATTATGGATAAGATGGATGGAATGCTCAATTTATTATAGATAGGATGAGATGTTTTCACCTAAAGTGGCACACGTAGATGCTCGATTCTACACATGATGCCTGTTTTCCAGGTTTTCATCATGGTCTTTCCCAAAGTGCCACCGTAGTGGTTTTCACTAGAGGGCAATTTTTCTCTTTACCGTTTTCAATCCCTTTTATGATTTTTTTTTTGGATTTTCATATTTTTTTTTTTTTCCAAAAGATTTTAAGCGCATGTTGAATCACAAGGTGTTGCTGATGTAGATGCCCCTGTCATAATGTGCCATCGGTATCCTGCCTGAAGAATTTTATTTGCTAAGATACATGCACTTGAATGTAGCTTTTGGGATTCTTGATTTGCTTTGTCGATACTGGATTTAACTTTGTCTCTATGCGCACATCACGACAGAGTGCCTTCGAAATCCTTATGATGAAGGGTCGTTGCCAATACATGGTCAATGTGAGAATTGGATATCATGCGTGGAGGCGTAGATGGAGTGTGTTTAGGGATAAGAGATGGATTGGCTGACAGTTTGGAATTTTTGACTCTCCAAACTTGGGAAGATGAGCAATGATGGGTGGATACGAAAGTGTGCATGAAATTAGGACCAACTGCTTGATACACTTTGTACGTCGCTTGAAAAGCTTGTTTTTTCTTTTGCGGACATATTTGATGGACACTTTTCCCTTTTTTATTTTGCCCCATAGTTTCTTTGACTGATGGAGTTTGATAGGGATGATCTTTCTTTGTATTCTTTGGTATCCTCTTGTATTTGATTTGTCCATTATGCTTTCCAGCTTCTTTTTCTTTGATAACATTCTTCGTACTTTGATTCAATTCTTTCTTTTGATGTTGGTCCCAATTCATGGATGGGGCGATGGGTGGATGAAGATTCGTGATGTGTCTGGTTGTAGTATTGACCCTAGTTTCATCATAAGGACTCTTCGTGCTCCCTATGTTGACGTTCGCTTGAGACAAAGTTGCCCCCAATATTATGGAAGTAGTACCTTCATGCTTTGATTTCGCTTGTTCTGAGAGCTCTTGTTTATAATGCATTCTTTGAAAAATTACTACCATAGGTGATGTTTCAATTTGCTACTCCACTAACTCTGAATTATACTGTTATGTCTGACTTGTTTCCTCGAGCGGATAATGTTGGATATCCGCATACCTAATGTCCCCAGTCTGAATTTGGGATGTATCTGATCCTAATGTTGAAAACTCTATTTGGCTGTAAGAATCAATAACTTGCTCCTTTTGTGTAACAAAATCTTGTTCTAGATGAAGATCATCTACGTGTCCACCCATAGAAAGCATCTCATGGGTAGATGGAGGAGTATGTGCTATGGGGATATGATCATCATTCGCAACATCTTGTATAGATAGGAGAGTGTCCATTAGATCATTATAGTATCTTTGAGATATAAATTCTTGATCTTGATTTATTTTGGGATTGCTTTTGACACACTTTGGATCAATTTCTTGACATGGGTCAATTTCAAAGGATGGATTGCTTACAAAGGGTTCTTGGATGTTGTCACTAGGAATGGGAAGCAGCTCAATATCCTCTTGATCTTTGAGTGAATTGGGATCAAGTGTTGAGTTGAAGATTCCTTCAATATCGACAATCATGAGGTCAAAGGATGTCAATATGTCTTGGAAAGGACCATTGCTAGACTTTTGTGGGAGATATTGATCATGCTTTAGAATAAATTCTTGAGATATGCCCTCTAACTCATTAGGTGATGTAGATACATTTTCAACATGATCATTGATCGATGCCTCATTGGATGAGGCGAAAACATATTTATTGATGGATAGATCTTGATCTTTGTTTTCAACAATTGTGGTGGAGGGACTTCCAATGTCTTCAACCATAGGGTCAAGTGACGTTGATATTTCTTGAATTGGATCATTCTCAGGTATTGTTGGTGGATTTTGATCATGATTGAAAAGTGTCTTTTGATGTATGTTGATTTGATCTTCAAATGAAGCAGACACAACTTCAGGGTGCTCAGTGATGGATTGATCTTGCTCCTTGTTCTCAATAGTTGTGGTGGAGAGATTTCCAATGCTATCATCATCCCCAATAGTGATTATTTTATGATCAATCAGTTCTTGGATGATTTTTTTGAGTCGAACACAATCTGATGTTTTGTGTCCCTTTATTCTATGTAATCACAAAGGTGCTTCTCGTTATACCTTGGCGGTTTTATGTCTGGTTCTTGATAGTTCACATAAATGAGGATTTTGATGAGATTTTCTTGTACCAATTGTTGCAGGACTGATTCGATTGGTTTCCCAAGTGGTGTGTATTTTCGCTTGTTTCTTTGTGAGATTTGTACTTTAAATTGACCTTGTGGTGATTGATTTTGGAGATGTGGTGATTGATCTTCAATATGGGGTTGATCTTGATGTCCATCTTCTTGAAATTAGAAATATTGTTCTTGACATTGTTGTGGACACAACTCACTACTTTGATGACATGGATTAACCAATGGATGGGTGTAGTGATTTTGGAGTGAAGATATCTCTTGGCTCAATAATTCAATTAGTTTGGCATGTGAAGCAAGTTGCTCTAGTGAAATTTGATCTTGATTTTGAATTTGATTCCCTTGATTTGGATTTTGTTGAAGCAGATTTGGAATGTGCCCTTGTGGTGTTTGAATGGGATCATGGACAAACTGATCTTGGATAATGTTTTGATTTGGGATGATGTTTAAATTTGGCATTATGGGTTGAAGTTGAACTTTGTTGGGAACCACATTGCCTTGATTTAGGTAACTTTGATTTTGCATGGTGTTACCTTGACTTGTTAACATCTTGTTTTGACTTTGAACAATATTCATATGATTTGCAAACATATTTATCCCAAAGTTTACCAAGTTTGGACTCAAAACATTCATGTTTGGTAAATTTGTACTTGGTACATTCTCATTTTCCATGTAAAGATTTGATGGGATGATGTTCGTTTGAAGGCTCATGCATGGATTGTTCGGCTGACAGACTTGTAGGTTTGGATTTAGATCTACCATTGGAAAAGGTGTTCCAAAATCTTGATTGGGCATACTCGAATTTGTACCATTGAATTTTGTAGGAGAGAACAATCCCATGTATGGATTGTATAAATGTGAGTGTTGAAAATCAATTGGCATTGTAAGGCTTTGATAGTTTGGTTGACATGGACTACTCATGATGTATGGATCAAGTTTATATTCCATGTTCCTCTTGTGTTTTGAACTTATTGTAAAAGTGACCTCTAAGGTGTTTAGGACCAATGATGAGATGAATGATGAAAGGGGTGAATGATATGGGTATTGAACGTTTAGGGACTTTGAATAAATGCTAGACTTTAGGATTTGATTTTGATTGGTTTTAATTTGGATAATGGACTTGTAAACCCTACGATGTTAGATGTGATCTTAGGAGGAATTTGTTCAAAAGATTGCTGATTTAATTAAATGTATGAGAAAGGATGCATTCCCATACACCTAACTAAACAAGGTGATTTTGATTTGGTGATTTACCCAAGTCTAGAATGATGTTTTCAAAGCTCTAAGGTTGTTTGGTGGGATGGGATGACAAATGTTTGAATGGATGAAGTGTTTGATTTGATCCTAAATGAGCCTAGGAAGGACTTGTTTACTAGGCCAAGATAGTGAAGAACATGCCTTTTCTCTAAGAGTAACTCAAAATCAAAAGATCAATGTTTGCATGAAAACCATACAACCAAAAGATGCCAAGCACATATGTGGGGTCCAATTGATTTAATCTTTGCTTAATGGATTCTTTTTACCATAAACACACTCTTGATTAGATTTTGAATCTAGATGTCTAATGTCTCAACTTCCCCCTTATCCCACAAAGTGTATTATGCAGCAACCAGGAAAATTTGAGGCAAGAGTTACCTATTATTGACCTTAGTAGGAGCAAATTGAGATGAAATACAAATGTTTAGAAGCCTCTAAGGTATGAATCCCAAGGGAAAGCAATAACATGTGAATTTTTTCAAGGATATTTGCTTCTCCTAAAGGGTTTGAGATTTGATGCTCATGTTGAATGTTGGTTTTCCAATGTTTTCGATCAAAGCACCATGTTTTCAAACTGAATCACAAGCAATATAACACCCTAGCTCAATTGGTACATTTTTCTTGGTGGGCTTGCCTCATGCCCTTCATAGTAGAAGAGATGATTTTACATGCAACCAAGGAAAAAATATAAAGGTATGTTAAGAATGAAGTCTTAACCTCTATATTTTAACCAAGATCAGACATGGCAAGTAACTTCTTGGAATCTAAGTTCCAATGCACCACTTTGATAAACTCGGTGAATAAGTTAATATGCCAATACAAACAAGGGTTTTATTTTGGACTTTCCGTTCGTGGCTTAGATTGACCCATACAGCGAGAGTCCCCTTTCAGATCCATCTCGTCGGAATCAACCGCATGATATTGGCATTTACTCCAATACCCACATTTATATCCCCGTTGGAAATACTCTTGGCTTTAGAATGTTACCAGTTGAGTCATTCCCTTGGAAGAGTACTTTTTCCCCAAGGCAGGCCCTCTAAGATAGACAAAAGAAAATAAAATTATTCATAGTTCGATCGACCCTTGTTTAGAAACAAAGGGAGAACACATGCAATAAGCTCACTCACGCTCGCACAAGATTTTGTTCAATTTTAGTTCCAAAAATGAAGTGTGTGGGAAATATTTTATGCAACTTAATGTCATCAAAAAGGCTTTTGATTCTCAAGATTTCCGTGAAGCACGAGAGAAGTGCATACGCCTTTTTAGATGAGATTATCTTGCAAAAAAGATTACAAAGCATTAAAGAAACATGTTCATTTTATCCTTCAAAGCAATGATTCGATTCATTTTAAGCACCAAAGGAATTGTGAGAAACTGCCTTGTTCAATTTTTAGACCAAAATCAAAGTCTAGTTAGTTTCTAAGTTGAGTTTTAATCCAACTTTGAAAAGATCAAATCAGTGATTTAGTTGGTCTAAAACAGAAAATTAAGTCGAGAAATGGAAGCTCTAAGCTATTATGACAAGCATTTAAAAATGCTCTTTCAAGTTCAATGTCCAATGCCCACATTTCGAGCTCAAATCTTTTAGTTATTTGATCCTCATGTAAAAAGGACGACCATTGTTACGTGATATAAAGCCATGCAAACAAAGTAACATCTTAGAAATGAGACTTATTTGAAGGAATCAAAGAAGCATATAGCACTATCAAAATTACACCTGTCATACAAAGTTTTTGTAATGTTAAAATTAGATTCTATGCAACTTTGAGTTGGTAAGCCCAATAAATAATATTAATGAGAGGTCTCCAATAGTCAATGAAAACAATTCAAATTCACCCTATCAGTTAGAAATTGCACTTAAATGAAATATTAATGAGAAAACATCACACCCACCCCAAGTTGAGTAATTTTAATTCTACTTGTGAGATATAACACCACCTGGCAAAGACTTGGGGAAATCATCCTACAAAGAGTGTTTAAGTGTTTTTCAAGCAAAAAAAAAAAAAGGACTTAAAAATATCTAAAGTAAGATTTTCATCCTTAATCCACAAAGCCATAGAAAGTACATCTTTGACAACACAATCATCAATCATGTTCAAAGAACCAAAGCGCATATCTCAAAGTTTGGGTCCACCCAAAAGAAATCCCAAGGTTGTCCTTTTCGTTTAGTTTTGTGATGTATGTGCACTCCTCCCCTCCACCTTTTTAATAAGGAATATCCATGCCGACCCTCCAAATAAACCCCATTAGAATGATCAACACCACGAATACACAATGAACATGAGTGCCTGAAGCTCATGAGTGATGTTAATGTTACACTTAGATGTTGGTATTGCAATACAAAACTTCTTCAACTTGACTACTTTTTAAAAAAAAACATAATGTGGACAAGGCGCAACTGGCAGATCCAAAATTAAAGAATGTACACTTCAAAATTAATTATGAGGCTCGAAAAAACAAAAAGAAAAACGTACCACTGATGAGGCTCAACAAGTAGTTTCATAAAACTTTAAAATCAAAAACATATTTCCCCAAATACCGTACGGCGATCAGAATGATGGGAGGTGACTAGTCATGTTGAAATCGATGAGGATTTAAAACAAAGCAGAGATTGATGGATGGTGACTTCACTTAAATGTCTCATTAAAAGTCATGATGACCGCTTAGCTGTTGAATATTTCCAACTGCAATCTACAAACAAGGCAGGTGTTAAATATGCAATAAAACACTCCTCCTTTATGCTTTTACTTCTCCAATCCAGCGCACAACTTCCTGAAATGACAAGGCATTAAGTTTAGAACAAGATGTTAAAGAATGATTATTAAACTGAAATTACAGCCAAGATCTTAATAATGTGCCCAACTTTGATATTCAATAGTCATGATGTTGTGGGTAGATGGGAATTGAAACTAGACTGAATTAATTCCAACATTCAGAGAAAATATTGATAAGAGTATTAAAAAAAATCACGCTGAACCCACTGCTATTTATTTCTCACAACAAATGATGGATGGTACTCTTAACAGTTCGGTCAAAGAAATCAATGCACTACTATTAAAAATGCTCACAATTGGACAATGAAAAAGTACTTTAAGTCAAAACACCAACACACAGGGCCCATTTACAAAAGTTCATTGCAAAGCTTGGAGAGCAACTAGCTTTGTAGTCGCTTATAAATGAAAAACTCCATTGGATTGGCTCATCATTCTATTTCAGGTCCAAGGTATGCATAATGATGGTTCAACCTGGTGTAAAGCAAGCATCATGAATCATCTCTGAAGAGGGAGTCAGATCATTTTGGAAGGGAAATTTGTTTACAATTTCTCATCGACTTCCTTACTCATCCACTAGATTTTTACGCATATAAACCGGTACAAGAAGATCATGCATGCATTGCATTTTATAAGCAACAGACGTGTGTGATAAATGCATAGGCCTGGGATTGGGAAATGCACGTTTTGCTTCCTTTGGAATAGTCCACAGGGAATATTTTAATTCTCCTAATTAAATGAGTGGTGCATCCTTGTTGATGAGCAAGTGAGAGGCATTAGATAAAGTCAACAATAAAATCAATAGAATCATCAAATGGCGAGACAACAAAAATTTATGAGATAATAACAATGAACGCAGGATTGGCATAATTTGGTGATAACACATTTAATGTTAATATCGATAGTGATTTGTACAAAATGGATATTCTCCCTCACATAGATTCCAACTGCATAATGCCCAATGGTACGCACATGGTGAGGTCTTTAAAGTCAAGATTGAAAGAGCAGTGGTGATAGGCTTTCAGGATTGGTACCAAGTGAAAACAAAGAGATATGAGGTAGATGGAATAATGAAAAGTAATTGCAGTGCTCAATGATTAAGAAATTGTAATTTAGAACCATTTTTAATGTAAAAAGGAAAACAAAGAGCTGCATTGAAGGGGCGTCCATAAATTGAGCAAACCAAGAGAGACAAAGTGTGCCATATAAAAGTAGAATGGGCTGTGAGTATTGTGGTGGCACGCATGCCTATGAAGGCTTCATAATTTTTTGGTATTGAGGAGGTTCTTTACTTCTCGTGGTTTGACTAAAATGCCAGGGAATTTTATCAAGGCAACATTTGACTGTTTATGGAATACATACACATTTCTAACACCTAATTTGTGGCTGGTAAACTACTTAATGTGAGAGGAAGTTCCTTAGGTCAACATGTAGAGATTGCAAACTCAAAAGAGTAGATCTCCACTTTGAAATGATCTGGCGCCCTTACACAAAATTATCTAGTCACATAAAAATGCAGAAGCACATATAATGTATGTAAAATGTGGAAGCACAGACAAGGTAAGTGAATTGTTTGTTAGAACAACATCACATGTATTTCATAGAAGATGATTAGGCGGGTTAATATTTACCATCACCATAGCTTTACTCGAGTCTTAGCCACTCATAAATAATAAATCATCTACGCATTGCAATGAAATAATGTAGAACAGGGCAAATACTCCTTACGCAAAATGAACCTAAGAATGCATGTTCACATTAACTAATGCAATAGCTTATAAAAATTTAGTCTTAATACCCTCCTTCTAGCGCCATAATGAAGCACCACAAATCTGCAAAATAGCTCAAACCTCAAAACACATTAGCATGTTAGTTCAAACTATGCAAATACCATAGTGCTCCTATGAGATAATAAATCATGCTTTAAAATGCAAACAAATTACAAGACAAACTAAGGCATATAAAACATGAAATAAATCCTATCCCATAGTGGATTGGTGCTATTGTGGAAAATATCCCTTTCCCAATCCTTGATAGATAAGCTAAATGATGAAATTCCTTGAAGATGGAGTGATGGTGGGAAAAATCAGTTCTCCTGAAGAGAGTGACTTTACATGAATGATTGTGGAGGATTTGATGAAGAATCAGCCCTCTATTTAAATATTTTCAAATTGGAAGAATGCTTATGAGAGAGCAATGTGGGATAAAGATTGGACAAATGAGATGATGCCACTTGTCAACTTGTCATAGGTTGAGGAATGTGCAAGTTTTGGCCAATGTGCCCAAGAGAGGGAGATTCAAATTTGAATTTGTGAAATAAATGTTGAGTGGGGGACATAAAATAGAGAAGTTAATGAAATGTTGGAAGGGACAAGTCAACTTGTCTTCATTTTCAAACTTGAGGGAATATTCTATTTTTATGCCAAGTTGAAAGAAAATAAGGATTTTAATAAATCAATAAATTGATTTATTTGTGCAATTGGGAAAAGCTAGAGGATGTGATGGGTGGCTAGGTTAGGTTAATCAGGATTAGATTAGCTTAGGTGATGATTAGGTGATTTTGACCTTTTTGACTTAAATATTTTGATTTATTTAAATCAAAAAGGGATGAAAGGTGATTTCAGACTTAATTAAATAAAGGATTGATTTATTTAATCAAGGAGGGTGATGGTAGGATCAAGTTGATTTATTTAATTTAAACAGATGACTTTAGGAGATTGATAAATAAACTTGATTTATTTGCTGAAAGGATGAATATGACCTAATCGAATGCATTATGCCAATTTTGCGTGTCTACACTATGAATCATGCATTAGTTGCACAAGCCTCTCAGAGCAAAGGGAAGAAAAAATCTGAGCCAAAGATAGAGTCTAATGAGTCCTCCACCTCTTCAAAAGAGGACAAGCCTAAGAAGGAGAAGTTCAGTTGTGTGTATTGCAAGAAGAAAGGGCATAATGAACACCATTGTCATATGAAGAAGATTGATGAGCTTTCACATCTTCTTCAAAAGAACTATATTCCATTTCCCTCATCTGTGACTCCTTCTACAGCCTCTCCATCTTCATCTGCATTATCATCCAAACCTACACAGTCAGTGAATGTAGGGTAAAATCACAAAGTTGTGACACACTTTCTAAAGGAAACAACCAACACTGATCCAACTTTTAAACTTGAATCACTAAAAAGTGGGATATATGTTTTGAATTTTAGAATGATGTAAACTAATAAAATAATATTTTTTAGTATATTTTATGTTTGTATTTTTTTGAAACAATTAAAAAATTATTTGATTATAGTTTTTTTATAAATTTACAAATACAATTTTATTGTTGATAAAATGTTGAAAAATGAAGTTACATGAGACATCAATCTTTCTATAGTAAATTTTATTATTCTTCCTTCAATTTTTTTTTGTATATATAACTTTAATCTTTAATGTATGGATATTTTATTTTTCAATTTTGATAAATATTTTTTCAAATAAATATTAAAATGTGCTTGTATTGAAACAAAGTCGTTTCCATTCAATGGCAACTTTTATATGGATTATTTATCTAAAATAGAAAAATAAATTATACCATCTTGATAAGATTCTTTTATCTAGTGCATTACATTTTTTGAATTTTTGTTTAATAAGTTTTAGTATTTTTCTTGACATGGTAATTAACCTAATAGTTTTGTGTTGATAACCTACTTTTAGTAAAAATAAAATACAAAATATAAATAATAGTTAAATTTTTTTTATATATATATTTTTGAAAACTACACTTATGGATCTACAAAAGGGTATTTTTATATTTTTAAGAAAATGTTATTTACATGACTAGGAGTTATTGAAACATCAAGTTAAATTTCAAATAATTTATTTATTTTTTCAGTAAATTGGCTTCAAAGTGGTGCTACATATGTATTTATCTAATAATTTTAGTTAGAAAAGTTGTGGACATATATAAATTATCTAGAATGAATCTTACTAGATCATATGTTTTACCAAAATTGACTCTTAGTTAGAAATACATAAATTCAATTGTGTTGATAAGTTGGCCGAAAGTGTGACAACTTTGTACTTTTACCCTACAAGATTTGCAAGTGGTAAAGAAGATAAACTCTACATGGGTAAAGAAAATGCATTGGTAACTTCTGTATTTTATTCTGGTCATGATAGATGGTTTTTGGATTTAGGAGCATCTCACCACATGGGTTTTACTACCTATTCTTTTTTGGGTCTTTATCCTACTGATACTTCTAATATTTTGTTGGGAGATAGTAAGATTTTGGAAGTTGTGAGGATAGGAAATTTTGAGATTGGAAATTATGGTTGTTTCAGAGATGTACTATGTATTCTTGATTTACACACACATCTACTTTCCATCTATTAGATTACTCATGGTGAGGTACTTAAGATTGTAGAGTTCACTATAGATTCTATTTTCATCAAAGGGGCTAATAATGGAAAAGTCATTGTTTTTGGTGAAGCTGATCATGAGTCTTGTCTCTATGCCTTTTCTCATTTTGCTAATAATGATGATTATGATCCTCACACCCCTCTTACAAGTGTTTTAAGTAGTTCCTCAAGAGAGATTGGTCATTTGAACTTTGGAGTTATTTAGACCTATGTTGATTCATCTCCTATTGCTTTAGAGGTTGGTTCTTCATCACAACAAGATGTTTTTGATCCTTCAAATATTGCTTTGTGGGATAGTCACTTGATAGGTCTTATAGAGTTGTTTTTTGAATCTCACATTTCTAATTTGGATGATGTTTTTGAGGGTATATTCCGTCTTTTATATGAAATTATTTGCATTTCCCTCACACCATCTATGTCTTTGGAGATTGTTGCTTCATATTTTCCACATGGTATCATTGATCCATCTTCTTCAATTGAGATTGCACCTGATCATGATGTTACATTTGGTTACATGGAGGTACCTAAATAGTTTTTAGAGGCATCTTTCATGTTGACTCTTCGTCTCCCTTCTCTTGTTTTAGAGTTGGAGTTTCTCTTGCATCAATGGTTGTTTCTCCCTAAAGGGTGGCATGTTGTTTGTAGACATGAAATATTCTTCAAACTTCCAGGATCAATACAAAAGTTTCTTCATCATGTAGGGGATCTTCAGCAAGCTCGACCATATGCTGAAGCCTAAACTCTCTTATAATGAAGCAACTCCAAACTAAATTTAGAAAAAAACTAGACCTTATTGGAAATGGGATCAAAACCAAACTCTCTTGTTAAATAAAATTTTGTACATTGCTATCAAATATAAAATTCTCTTGTGAAAATGTTGGGAATTCCATTTGGGTTGGGAGTTTCACTTTCTAATATGTGGAACTAGATATTTAATTAAGGCAAGGAACAAAAATTGTATTTGGGGGAATAATTTTTTGTTTTTAGCAGAAAAAATACAAGTTGTGAATCGAATAAGATATTTTTGGCTTCACATGTGTACTATTTCTCATGTTATATGCCTTTAAAAAAATATTATGAAGATTTAAACAAAATTATCTGTTACGTTTTATGGTCTAATTGGAATGGTGATGCTGACTTTAAATCTACCTCTTGGCTACATCAAGAATCCAAGCTAAAGCTAAATGGGGGTTGGGCCTCTTGAACCTTAGAACTCAAGGAGTTTGTTTTCCAACAAAATGGATAGTTAGAGTGGTTAATGATGATGATCCATGGAAGATTTTGGTTCAATATTGGATTGAACAAGATATTGCTAGAAGGAAGTGGCAAGTAGTTTATTTGTTAGATAAAATTTTGATGGCTCCTTATTTTAAGCTAAAAGCTCCATTTTCTCTTTTTTCAATATGAAAGGAATGACAATAGGTTTGTAAATGTCTTAAGTGGAAAAGTGATTCCTTACAGCATGGCTTCAACTTTGGTGAACATCATCCATTTGGTGGAATAGAATGGTTCAATATCAAGATCCCTTGTTGTTTCATTTCTAAGATATGTATACACTGTATTCTATAAAGGGATTCATCAATTTGGTGATCTTTGGTATTTTAATGCTATGGATTGGGCTAATTGGAAAATTATTAAGAATAATTTTTTTCTAAATAATAAACTTCAAGGCTTTGTTATTTTTTTGAAAGCTTTGGTTCCTATAGACCTATTCATAAAATTATGCACTCCCTTATAATTTTCCTCAAGGACTGGTGGTGGTTGTCCAAATTTTAGTTTGGTTGCTTTCCTTTTAAAAACTAAATATCTAAGCCTTATACCTCCTTGTCATTAAATCCTAAGCTAAATAAAAAATAGAAATGTAAGCTTAAAGAAAAGACATGGAGAATATTCAGTGCTCAAATATGGAGATTGAAAGCTAAAACTAAAGCTCAAATTTTTCACTTCAAATTACCTATTGGTGATAAATTAAAATACATGGCACTGGTGCAACCAATTAAATTCCCTTTATGCCAACATAGTGAAATTCTAAAGCATGTTTTCTAGGACTATTCATGGGCTAAAAGAAAATCTTATTTTATTTTCAAATTCCTTTTGTACTGTAGAAAAATGTATCTCTTTACATTTTCACACTTATTTGGGTCCTCCCTGCTAAAATTTGGCTCATTTATGCCTTAATTGGTCCTCTTTTGCATCCACAAGCCTAATTAAATGCATTTTTTCTAAGGATAATTCTAACACTTAATAAATGGAAAATAATAATTTAATGTTTTGGTTGTGTTCTAGATCTAGGGATCTGGGACTCATACGCTCCTTTGGACGTATGGTTCCCACCTAGTTCTCGACCTAATTTTAAATGTTACATTGAACTTAACACCTCTTGAACTATGTGTCCCAGGTTTAAGCCTCTAGGACTCATACGCCCAACCTAGTGTATGTGTCCCAGTTTAACTTGGGACCTATTTTAATCCAAATTCTTGGAGGGATTTTATTATCCTAGATATAATTTCAACTTGTAGTATTGTAATTTCAAGAAATTAGACATAAAAAAGTATAAATACAAAAGTCATTTCATCAAGTTTAATCTATCTAACAAGCTACCAAATTTAAGTTACCTCAAGATTACTTTCACAAGAGCATTCAAGAGAAAATCATCAAGCATTTGGGGTAATATTCAAGATTCAAGCATTATTTCAAAGTCTTCATGCATCATGTGTGTTTGTGAGATAACATTTGTGATGTAGATTTCATGATTCAAGCAAGCATTCAAGACAAAGTTTCAAGCATTCAATGAAGAGTCAAGATCCAAATCCATCGAAGCCATTTCAAACAAGTTTTCTACCTTCATTTCAAGAGTTTGGTGGGTTGTAACATTGCATTTGTTCATTCATCGTTCCTTCATGCTTTTCTATTTCATTTCAAGGTTTAATTACCAAGATGGGGTTTGACCAAGGCAAACCCCCATTCCCTAACAAAATAACATTTTTCTCTTTTGATTTGTGTTTGCAGATTTAGGTGGATTGAAGCTTGAAGATACTTTGAAGAAAAAGTTATAAAAGTTGTCAAAGTTGTCAAGAAGTTGTCATCTTCACAAAAACTCACCTATAGACCAAAATTTAGACTTTTAGACTTGAAGATCAGACAAGACGGAAGCTATAGAAGATCACTAGAGGCTATAGAAGTTTCAATGAAATCTTAGTAATGGGACTAGATCACCTGACTGAGTGTATGAGTCCTAGTATAGCCCTTTTTACATCTATCTGAAGATCTAGATCAGTCACTAGAAGATTCTAGATTTTGCTCAAAATCCTATAGCAGGACTAAATCACCCTACCTTGCGTATCAGTCCCAGTGTACCTTAAAAAATATTTTTTCAAGGTTTACAAACCTTGTTTTGGCCTCTCCACTCCTCTAGGTACTTTTTTGTTTCATTTTATTTGTCAATTTGATTTCATGCATTCAAGTTTCTAAGGTTTTGTACATAAGTGTTTGCATTCCTCCTTTGAAACTTTATTTAATGGTGAACCCCTATCCAATTATAATAGGATCCCCCTAGTCCATACCTCAATTGATTCACTTGGTATAGGGATCTAAGTTCCTAATGAACTAAAGTATGAAATAGGTTTCACGTTCCATCTCCCAAAAGGTGGACACCTATTTCCCTTGAGTTCATTTTGGTGAACCTGACATTTGGACCCTTGAAATTCTAATTTGGAGAACATTGTAGTCCTAGATCTGGCTTGCATTAACTTTGCATTAGATTTGCATTAGTTGAATTGCATTTAGTACTTCTAAAAATTACATTAGTGAAAAGTGCATATAGGTTGAATTTTTGCATTTTACATCATTCAATTTAATTGGAAAAATATACTTGCAAATAGTCATTTGAGCATACAACCTAGACACCATAAAATCAACTCAAAATTTGTTGAATCTAGTTTAAAAACCCTAATCTAAGACTCATTCGCCCACCTAGGTGATTTAGTGCTTGTACAAGTCCTTTTTCCATATTTCTAGGTATTCTGTGCTCTCAATTTTTCATTATCTAAAACTTTCAAAAACCCTAAGTGGGACCCATACACTCAGTTAGGTGAATCAATCCCTGGTTAGGTTTGAATCTGCATTTTATAGCATTAAAATATTTTCATCTATGCTTCTATTTTCTTTAGATTACTATTTTAGTTTACAGAATTACTGTCATTTAAAAATTGGTTTCATTTCAAGTGCAATTGAAAATATAAGAATTGGAATTAAAGAATAACATTTATCTTGTTTTCATTGCATTTATCTTGCATTCATTATCCTTCCTTGATTGACCCTTGTGTGAGCTTTACAACTTGGAGTCCTATTGATAATACTATAGTGAGACATAGTTTGAGACTCATGTCATCCCATGATAACACACTCATCATGGATCTTGGGTTATGTAGCTCTTTCACTCATAGTGTTGACACTAGTGCACTAGGTATGGACCATATTGTTGAAAAATCTATACCTTCAAGTAGTATGACAAGTGTTGAAACAATGGTTACTAGTGGACCCCTTAAGAAAACCTAATCCAAATCCATGAAGAATTGGTACATCTACAAAACCTAGTGAGTATTGAAAACATTTCCAATACTACTATTCCTACCATAGATAAAATACACTAAATGGTTGAAAGTGAAAAAGGAATAGAGATTGCACGTAACTTAGCTCAAATTTTTGACAAACACCTTACCTCAATGAGTAGTTGTACTCAAACTTCAATTAATTTCATCCACCATATTCACTTCCATCCCAAAACACAACCAATGAAGCCATGCTTAACAACTTTTCCAAAATGTTTCATCCCTTCAATGACAAATTTCCACCATAAGCCAAAATCAAAATAGAAAACCTTCATACTATGTCAAAAGTAATCCCTTATCCTTGGAGATATGAATAACACCAATACCACAAGGTATAGAGATCCCTAGATTTGAGAAATATGGAGGAAAAAGAGATCCTTCTAACCATGTTTCCTCTTACACCAACTTATACAGTGATTGCACCCTTGAAGATAAGCTCTTTGCTAAGCTTTCCCTAGGTCCTTGAAAGATATTTCTTTAGAATGGTTTTCCTCATTACCAAATAACTCAATTCGTTCATTCAATGAACTTGTTGAGGACTTTATCAACCATTTCCAAGTACACATGACCCCTAATATGACCTTAGCTAATTTGATGAGATGTAATCAAAAGGATGATGAAAAGGTTACTATTTTCATTTCACACTACCAATTTCTTTATTCCCAAATTAACATAAAGATTCTTGGTCGTCACCTTAAATGAATTTTCATTGAAAAATTATAAAATAAGATGCAAGATAATCTTGGAATGATGAAATTCCCTTCCTTTGTACACTTGTGTACCACCCTTCATGATTATCAAAACTCAGTTAGTAGTTGTGAAACAAAACCCACCTCCAGCCATCCTAAAAAGTTTGAATTTGCAACTCCAAAAAATTACCAACCTTTTAGGAAAAAAAAAGGATTTCTTCAACAAAATCCCTCTCAACCAACCCAAAATATTGATACCCAAGTGGCTTCTATAAAGAATACAATTCCTTTCACATTTGGGGATCTGAATAGACAATTTACTCCCTTGATACCCTCCATAACATGATGTTACAACTTCTAAAAAAGAACTTTATTTCCTTACCTCTCATTAAAAATCTTGATCCTACTAAGCCATTACCTCCAAACTTTAGATCAAATTCCTATTGTCATTTTCATCATCAAAATGGACATGATATGAAACATTGTAATCGTCCTAAACACATGGTGCAAGACCTCATTGATTCCAATCATATTCAAATTGGTGGTGTCAATGATCGAGGTAATAAGTATTTTTCCCCTACCAACCAAAACCTACAAATCTTTACCAACCCCATGCCAAAGCATAATATTTCATTTGTCAAAGCTAGTGAAACTAACAATGATGTGATGAGTGTTGACATAGATAATGAAAACATGGATACTAATGAACAAATTCCTATGGATAATATGGTTAGATTGATCGAAATTCAATCTTGCATGGGCCAAAATAAAATGACTCTTGACACTTATTTCTCATCAAAAGATACAATTAGAAGGGCACCTGATGGTCCTCTTTACATAGCTGGTTGAATAAATGATAATCCCACTAATGGGATATTAATTGATTTCATCTATGGAGAGAATGTGATCATTGAAGAATTATTACTTGTGCATGAACTCTGTCAAGATACACATGAAAAAATGAAAAAATGGATAAAAATGCATAATGGTTTTGCTTGCCCTATGATAGGTACAATCACCCTTCCTTTAAAATTTGGACCAAAACAATTAGATGTCTCATTCCCCATCATCCTGATGTTAGATCAATTCTATGTGAAGCTTTGTTATCCATGACTACACTCCATGGAAGCCATCCCATCGGTTGTGCATAAATGTTTAAAGTCTCCCTTTGATAATGAGATCTTTACTATGCACCATAGTGGCTTTAATCTTGTGTCTTCCTATGGGAATTTATCATTGGATTTATTTTGGACCAATCCTATTGAACTTATTAAACCTCATGAATATTTATTTTTTAAATCCTATCAAAATTTTAAGGAAAAAAAAAGCAAAATTATCCCTTTGAAACATGCCTCAACCCATGATTGAACCAAAATCTCTTCCAAGTAACCAAGACCAACCCAAGATAGATCCTTTGACTATCCCCTACAAACGACCAAGAGACAACCAAAACAATCATGTCATGCCTCCTAAGATAAAACAAGTTTACAAAGCTAAGGAGAAAGTGGTTGAACAACCTCCCATGGTTCCTTCCATTCCTCCTCTAAGGGAAGAAAATGTTGGTGTCATCTACCTCCCAGGAGCACCATCTACAACAAAATATCCTTCATAAAATAGAGAGAAGCATAACTATTTCACCAAGGATTGAATAAAATGAGATAAATTACATAGTATACAATGGTGGGCCTTATAAAGGCATGAAAGTATGTGATGGATATAAAACTTTCCGATACAGTCCTGAAACAAAACTACCCAAGAATAATTAAATGCATAATCATGCCTAAGTATACTTAAGTGAGTAAATGGTAAAAACCAATTACTGCAACACCCCCCCTTAAGTATAACTTAGGGAGATTATTATGAAAAAATGAAGATGTAATATGGGTCTCGGCTACACAACCATGTTAGGTACCTATTTACAATGCAAAAAAGAAATCTCTCACAACCAGAGAAAAGGAGAAAAACCCTGTGGGAAAAAACCCCTCTCCAAAAGAGAAAAGAAAAAATGGATGCATGGATGGAGGACTCAATCACATCCCCAAGGACTACATACATCATATATATACAATCAATTGCTCCCCATAGGATGGAGAGAGAGAGACTATGTATCCCGCCCATAATGTGTAATCACCTAAAAAAATGGTAAGTGCTTGAAGACAAAACATGATCCAAAGTCGACAAACAGCTTGTCTCCCTTTTGGAAGAAAAAAACCAAGTACAAATGTAGGTATGATTCCCATTTTGGATAGGAATTGAAAGAAGGAAGAATGAAGATGTATGATGATGTATTTGAAATCTACTCATGTGAAACCATGACCTTGGAAGTGTTGGAGTTATGGACAAACACTGAGAGGGGGGGGCGTGAATCAGTGTCAAAACTTTTTCAACTTCGACCAAGATTTTTCATTCTGATTTCCTTTTCTTTCAATAATAGAGTAGAGCAATCACATTTGAAAGCACAAAGATATGACAACATTAACTCAGTCTATTAGACAACTTATGAAAATATGATTTGAGTGAGATATCTTGCATTTGCTAAAACAGTTATGGCTGACAATGATTAACAACCAAAGCATGATGACAATGCAGGTGCAACTCATAAGACTACGCAAATGATGATCAACATTATTGAATCACTTCTTAAACAATTAATTTGAATGCAACTTTAAAGACAAGAAAGGTATAGAACATAGCTTAGATTTGATCTCAATATTTATCTAATTAATGCATTCATGAGTTGAATGTAATCATTCATAAATAGAATTGAGAACAACAATAATCCCAACAGTGAATTGAAACAACAAAATAGAAAAACAGAGAGCACACAGAAGATCAAAGAGACAAAAGATTTTCCGAGTGGAAAACCCTCCTGGGGTATAAAAACCACTCCTAAACTACCTTACTGGCTTAATCTTCAAAAACCACTGTTAACAATGCCTTATAGGCTAATTTCTGAGCACCAACTCAAGGAGCACCAACCCTTCATTTAGAGACACCAATCTCAAGGAGCACCAACCCCTTACTCAGATTTTAGAATTACAATAATAATACCAGAGGATTTCTCTATTTTCAGTTAAGCACATATTTCTCTGTTTTCTCTTCTATAGAAAACCCTAAGGATTCAACTCTTGTTTTATAGAGTTTTCCAAAACATCTCTTGATATGGCCAAAATAACTATCTCTCAGAATTATAGGCCAGCAACTTCTTTAGTATTCACAACATTGGTTTTTATATTCATTTTAAGTATGTTTGTCATGAAGAAATCTTCAAAAAGTGTTTTTCACAAGATTCTGAAACTCTTAGAATATGAAGCTGAATAATGACAGTCTGTAGATGATGGTAAAAATCAAAGTAACTCCTATCCAGAGAGCTTTAATTTTTGCGCTAAATCAGGAGATTTCAAATTGTAACTGAAGGATTTTCATCAAAGCCATGACAACCCACTAATAGAAAATTCTAACGAATTTCAAATTGTAATTGAAGGATTTTCATCATATCCTCTAAATTCTCAGAGAATATTTTTCTAGAGATTCGATGCCAACAAAAGATGTCGGCATGCAACTATACTTAGAAAAAATCCATGCCGGCCACAGTGTATGAGTCTTTGTTAATCATTTACTGAGACAACAGTCGCCATATGTTTTTTGTGATTCGCTATGACCTTATGCGAGCTGTGTTTCCTTTTCCTTATTTTTCTTTTGCCGTGATCTAGTGAAGTTGGGAAGACCTCTCGCAGACCACATTAAATTTCACCAAAAGCCCTTTTAACTCTTTAAGTGTCGCTGTGACATTCTGCTATCGAGGAGACATTTCGTAAATGATGCTTTGTTTTACCGAAGGTGATCCTTTCATCCTGTGTCGCTGAGACATCGAGATAGTCCTGTCGAAGGCAATTATAATGTTGATCATTCCTTTTGTCCCTGTGCGTCACCATGACCTTCTACCGTCGGGGAGAAACCATATGAAAGATCTTTATGTTTCCCCGAGATCACATTTCTGTTATATTTGTTTCAGTCACTGAGACACAAGAGTCTTTCTCACCGAGACATGCCCAATATTTGCCATCGCTATAGCCTTTTGATATCAGAGAGACATCTTGTAGACAAGTCTTTTTTTTTTTGAGAGCCCCCATGATCAAACTTGTCACCGTGACAATTCAATACCTATGCTGAAGGTCTTTGTCATTTCCAAGTCGCCAAGACAGTACATAGTCAGGGAGACACTATATAGATTGCTCTATGTTTCACTGATACTCCCATCCATTTCGTGTTTCGTTGTAACTTCAAACAATTGGGGAGACATCTTGTAGATTGTTTTATGTCATACCGAAACACCCCAAATTCACATAGATCACCAAGAGAATTCAATTCTCATATTGACAGAGACCATTTCTATTCCATCGGTGAGACCGAAGGTCACTCACCGAGACCTCTTATCGAGAACCTTAACTCATATCGAAATAGCATCCCCTTATGTTGTTGGTCGGTGTGACAATGTGGATTTGTTATGACCTCACACCGAAAGTAGCAAGTCTGGCTGAAGCGAACATTTGAGCACAAGTCGATAAGACACTACGGAGTCATTATAACATTTCACCGAAACAGTAACCTTATGTCGATAAGACATTCAGTGCATAGTCGGTGAGACCACATACTGAATACAACACTCCTGTCGATAGACTTCCACATGCATTAGTCAGGGAGACATAACCCTTTTCGCTATGACCCTTCACCGAAGCCTTAAACTCTTGCCGATATGTTCCCATTCAACCTCCGATCGGTGAGACAAACCAATTTCGCTGTGACCACATATCGACGGTATAAATTATGCCGATATAATCCTTTTCTGTAGTTGAAACAAAAAAGAATGTCAAGCCAATAGATGCCTGGAGATGGATCCTGATCGTTGTGATATCAAATAAGTCTTGCCTATATGATCTTTCTTGTGTCGGTCGCCAAGACACAAAGTTCTTGATGAAACAACATGCCGATAGGGATTACTTACATTGATGCACCACCTCATGTATTAGTCGGTGAGACCCGACTCATTCGGAAAGACCTCTCAGCGGTGAAAAATACTCATTTTGATAGACCTTTCCACTATCGCCAAGACCATGATCAATGTCATGCCAAAAGTTTCATGTATGTAAAATCAAATCGTTATGACATCAGAAATGTCTTGCCGATAGGCAACACAGACATTATCAAAAAAATGGATCGGGGAGACCCTAGCATTTTCACGCCGAAATGTTCTTTTTCTGTCACCAAGATAATGTACAAATAAGATAACCAGAGACTGCACGAAGCTCAAACTGATCAGTACCAAAGATATTAAAATACTGAATGTAAACTGTCCATAGATTGCCAAGACAAGTAAACCATATAGATAGACAAAAGTGTACCAAGATAAAGCATGAGAAACCAATCTGAAACTATCAACAAGTAGAATCAACTGAAAGGGATTTTGACATCAAGGACAAACCATATGATCACAACTGAGAACCAACAGGAAGATGATGTTACAAACCAATCAGGAATATTCCCAATCATAATAGGAGGTAAAAAAAAAAGGTACCACTAGAAACTGGTTCTGAACATTCTCCAGAGAATGAGATGGAGTGACAATAGTTGTACCACAACTATCATCAAATAAGAGGGATATACCCTCAAATGTGTCATCCAAGTCATAAATGTGATATTCACAAATAATGAACCAATGTCAACAAATATGAATCCCAATTAGGAAGACAATGAAATACTTGTAATGAATCATTAGACGTGCTCAATGAATCATCAATACAAGATGAATGGTCATATTGAATAAGAATGATAGGAGACTCAATCAATGACTCTGCACAATGAATCACTGAAGGTGAAGGTACATCAAATATCCTTGATGGAGAAGAAGGAGCACTTGAATAACCCTCATCATCCTCCTCTAAAGACTCAAAGTATTCCAAAACTTCAAACTCCTGCATAGTAGAGTGATCATAGGGCATCATGTCTAAAAAATGCAGAGGCACAAGACAATCTAAAACAAGATCATCTAGGAATAGCTGAGTATCAGGATCTCCATGTATTTCCCAAATTTTAGTCCAAAGAATATGAGGTCACTCAAAATGATCAATAGCATTCAAAGTGGCATCATCAATATGCATTGCAATAACCCCTAGGACATGATCCCTTTTACAATTCCATGCAAATTTCTTACTATTAGTACCAAGAAGGGGAACAAGATAATATAAATGTGGAAAAAATGAAGCCATTTGAGATGTTTTATGATACCATCTCTCCATTTTTTATAGTTTCCCCTTTTCAACATTATCACATTAGGATGAAATTAAAACCCCATAATGAACTATGAAAACTCTCCAAGAATACAAAGACATTAACAGTCAATAAAAATTAGAATCTCCGAAATATTGCAAATGAAATCTTCTCAAAATACTTCAGGAAGCAATAGTGCAAAAAAGGGTTGAGAATCTAAAAAAAATTGAGCAAAAAATTTAAACACCTTATTGTGTTCTTGCGCCAAATCACCAAGCTATATCTCAAATCAACTAACCAAGCAACTCTAAAGAGAACAACATCACCAATCACCACACATGAGAAATAATCTATGAGACTTGCTCACAACATCCAAAAGAGGTGTAAAGCTAAATAGCAAAAAAATGTTGCACACTACCAATGTGGGATTAAAGTTCCAGTAAGAACTCCAAAAAACAACTTGGACCCACCTCCTTTCGCTACACAAAAGTGAAACCCTAGAGAGATATTTTGTCTCAAACTTTATAAAGTATAAAGTTTGAAAAAAATGCCTTCTACATAGAGAATGAAATGCCTCAACCGATGCAAAAATGCACTTCCTCTCCTTCTACAAATAGAAATTCCTTAAAAAAATCTACTCGTAGCCTCTTTCACAGTAAAAGAATGATGCCTCTCTCAGATTTTGTGGTCTCCAAAATTGTAGAGTTCAAACAAAAAAAAGAACACCTCATGTAGGTGGAAATTGTAGCCTCCTTGCTGCACCTTAGAAACTCACATTGCCTCACGTCTACAAAAAGTCAGCCCTCTGATGCATCTGGGTTGAGATCCTTCAAAGCAAGTCTCCAAATCGAGCCATTTGTGTTCAATGCATGTGGCCATCTTGGGAACAGTAAATCAGCCAAGAAATGTAATCGAACTTACTTTTTACACAGAAAAATCATGCCACCATAGCAAAATCAAATGCCTACTCATAATGAATTTAAGCTTCAATGACCAAAAACACCCCTAACTATAGGAAAATTCCCTCTCCAACTGAGAATCAACCAATACAAAGGGAGCTACTTACCAAATCTGAATCACACAGGTGCCAAGGTAAAAAATGCACCTCTAATAAAAAAAGGTGAAACGTGCACCCAATACAAAAATTTGTGCCTAGTAACTCAAAAAATGAGCCCTCTAAGAATAAGTACACCTCAACAAATAGTTATGGGTCTGTAATTGCCAAATTGTGGCCTTCCACAATCAAGAACAATGCGTCGAAAAAATCAAGCTTTTAGGAATGAAATGACAACAATAAGATTTGACCTCGAATGAAATTGATTGTAGACCTCCTCAAACTAAAATTTGCATCTAGCAGAGGTTTTCACGGCTTCAATAAAAACTCACGACCTCCTCAAAAACATTGTTGCCAATACAAAATCGAGTCCTTTAGATGGAGAAAATCACGTCCTTTGGTGGAAGTCGCAACTCTTCAAATGGAAATTTAGGCCTCCAAGATGGAAAATTGATTCCTCACAATAGGAAGAAAATCACACCAACGTTTCAAGCCCCATGTTATAGTGCACTTCTTTGTTGTTTTTACATCTCTACATTTATTTGGAGCATTGTAAAATATTTTAAAACCCATTTTATAGCGCACTTCTTTATTGTTATGTGACAAGCAATGCACCAGAGATTAAAAAGAATTTGAGATTGATTTTTGCGTTCCCATATCAATTATTTTTAGTTGGAAGTTGATTGCGGAAATGTAAAATAAAACCGTGGGTCCTCTTCATTATTTACAATGTATCTATTACTTGCAATATCAATTAATTAATTATCAATGATTTTAATAAGTAATATTAGGAGAATGATTTTTGAATAAAATTTTTCTTAATAAATCACATTTTGTCAATTGAATACAATTTAAATTTGTAAATTATTAGTTTTGTTAATAATAATAATTTTTGTACGAATTTAAGGTATTATATATTTTTGGTTAATAGTGTCTATATTTGATGTTTTTGTATAGGTTAATCAATTGTCTGATTGATTAAAATGGGAAAATGTTTTTTGTGTTCCGGAATGAGAATTTAGTAGTTGCAAAATGGCTATCAAATTGCACATCATGTGCTATATTCCTAAGATCAAATTAACAAGTATGCTTTTGAAAAGTGATTCCATTAGTATAGTTATGCCTTTTATTAGTAAGATTGAATAAAACAATATTCTTTTAAAAAGTTATTTTTTTTATTTAAATATTAGTTATAATGGTCATCACAAATGGGTTTTTCAAAAAGTAAAGATGTTATAAGTAGTATCAACTCCGTAATTTTGGGATTGTGATGGAATGACACACATACTTTGTAAAGGTATTTTAATTGAATTAGAAGGTACACATTGTTTCAAGGGAACATCAGAAATATGTCACTAAATTTATACAACGATTTGTGTAGACATGTATATATATATAAGGGAAAATGTATGGCATTAAATGTAGAATGAAAAAACCCACTCTTGTTTGCCTCCCTACCATATTGGCATAATGAAGGTGCATGGATTATATCTAGAGCCCCAAGCAAGAGAAGAATGAAACATGCATGGGAGATACTATGGACATTCAACATACATTATTATTTTAATTGAATTAGAAGGTATGCCTTGTTTTGAGGCAATATGGAAAACATAATAGTAAATCTATACAAGAATTTGTGCATACGTATATGTATGTAACAACAAATAAATGACGTGAAATGGAAAACCAAAAAACTCATGCTCGTTTTCCACCCTGCCATATTGGCATCATGGAGTTGCATGGACTCTAGCCAAACCCCCGACCAAGAGAAGAATGAAACACCTACAGGAGATGTTGTGGAGTTTCATCATACATTGTACAATAGGAATCTTGGGAAAACTCTGTCATTTCCATATATAATATCTGATATTGTTGTCCTCTCTTTGGTGTGGCAACTTGAAAGAAAAAACATAACTTGGTTTTTGAATCCCTTTCCATGCTTAAACCTAGTTCTTGCAAATGGAATAAAAAGGTATGCTAGTGGAAAACCAAGGGAAATAAAAAAGGAAGGATAAAGAGAAAGTATACGGGTAAAATTTATATATATAATGTGAGTTTAAAAATAGTGAATAATTTTTGCAATTAGTTAACCAAAGTTGTCTATTGACAATGAGAAAGTATAATACTTACATACAATATTGATTGTGTTCAAAAAGGATGAGTTGCATTGAATTGAGCTGTAGAAGCATGAAAGAATTTGAAATAGAGAGTGTACAATACACTAATTTTCTTGAATGCATATTTATATTTCTGCAAGAATCTAAAAAAAATAATATAAATATAAAATAAAAGAGGCTAGCAGTTGTCTTCTATTAACACGTTTCATGATATTCTTCTACCCTCATCTGTTTAACTATCAAGAACTTTCATGATATTGTTTTCCACCCATCTATTTGAAGCTACCTGTAATAGAGTATTCTATTATTCTTGTAACAAGGATTGTTTTTTAATCTTTAAAATTCTATAATCTTTAACATGCTTAATTTGTTTGGATGGAATATGTTATCATTTAGATATATTGGTGTATATATAGATAAATATATACATGTGTACATGTGGATATATATCTACTTATTTGTGTTTTTCAAAATGTCTAGACAAAGGAAAAATTCAACCCCCCCGAGCAACAAAAGTAGGTAAGGTCCATGGAAAATCTCAAGGACTCTTATCATATATCACATGATAACAAAAAATAGAGAAATTGTAAAACAATTATTAGGAAAACACTTACGAATCACAAGTGATACATGGTGGAAAAGGCACATTCAACTGTTTGATAGAAGATAAGAAATCTAATTGAAACAAACAATGACAAATGCGGTGGATAGTATAGAGTTTGTGTTTATCTCTTTTATCTGTTGAAAATCACTCTTTTGACAATGCAATTTAATCAATATACTTTCTTGCACATTTTGTAGCATATCAGTGTCAAAACCCTCCAACTTGCTACTGAAAGCAACAATAAGGAGAGAATGAGAAGCATGAACAATAAATTAATCATTTATGCAAATTACCCATGTGAAACATACATATATATACATGTAAGCATATATATATATAT